>PVIU01010673.1:0-68768 GCA_004026605.1 Ondatra zibethicus | reverse complement strand
CCTTTATCTGTTGTAAAGACAAGTTTCCTTGATGAAGGCTGAAGACTACGCTTATTTGTGGATATAAGGGCGAGTGTTCATAGATTGTTATTAGGATTTATGCTGGGTTAGTAAATTAGAGGTTGTAGATTTTCCTCCAATAACCATGACTTCACTAGCACTGAGTAGTTAGCTAGGTTTCCAGTACCACCCATAATTCCCTTCTTGTTAAGTGGGTCTAAAGTCCAATAAAGAGAGTTTTTAGTTATTGACCATGTATGCATGCCACTACTGCACCCTTAGAGTTATCATGTTGTGCTGGTCATTGGTGTGGTTCACAGGTGTCATAGCTGGGTAAAGGGGAATAACAGGATGCCAGTGATCTGACAGGGGAAAATAGAAAAGAGGAAAGAGGAGCTTCCTTAGGGGAGGGAGAGGAAAGTAAATACAGAAGGAGGAAGGTGGGTAAAATACCAGTAAAAAGATCTAAAAAAAAGGCCACAAATTATCACACTATTAGCAAGTTACAAGAAAAATCCACCCTATAAATATATGCAATTCCATGTATAATGTATCTATATAGTTTTATTGAACTTTTCTCATCTGGGCTGACAATGCTCCATCCAAGAGCCAGAGACCCACCTAACAAAAGCCCCAATATCAGATATTAGAAGCCCTCTTTTGTGTTCTTTGTTAGAGTTGACCAAGAGATTCCCAAATCATACAGCCCTTTGGTGTTGCTCTTGGTTACCCCTCAGAGATAGAAGGTAAATTCCTATTGCTGAAGACTTCATGCACTTCAGAAGCAGGACCCAACGGTTCCTGAGCTGTACCTGACCAGAATCCTCCCTCCATGAGGACTAGCTTTTATGGTACTAGAAGGCACAATACAAGCTTCCAAAGGAGCGGGGCAATAAACAGTCCTACCCAGCTATAACTCTAGATTTTCCCTCCCTCCCTCCCTCCCTCTCTTTTTCCCTCCCTCTTTTCCTTCCTCTCTCCCTCCCTCCTTCCCTCCTCCCTCTCTCCTTTTCTTTCTTCCTTTCTTTTTTCTTTGTATCTGTGGTATATATTTTGTACATGGGAGGCAAAAAGAGGAATAGAAAATAGTCAATAAAAGAATGGGTTTTTGCTCTCTTGGGGTATTGTTGATTTTGGAATTCATAAAGTATTTTGGAAGGGTTGTTCTCTGTTACTTTTGCTTGACAACCAGTAACTTTAAAGTAATTCTTGTCTCCAACCCCCACAGGAGTACGCTAGTGCCCCCAAAGTGAGGGACACTAAAGCAAAGCAGACAATGAGTCAGGTGCTGTGCTAGGCACTCCTGTAGGTTGTTTCCCATGATAATTATAACCCAACTTAAAAGAATTACATTAAGAGTTACCTGCCCATAGAATTGCTCTTATTGAGATAATGGGGGAATTTATTTATTTGTTTACCAAATGTTTACTGAGTATGTATTATGATGATGGGTGATGAACACTAAAATTATGCAGAAGGAAAAGTCATCCCCTCTGTATGCTGTGAATGTGTTTTATTACCATTGGTTAATAAATATGCTTCTTTGGCCAATGTTAGGGCATAATATAGAAAGGCAGGAAATCCAAGCAGAGATAGAGAAGGAAAGAAGGTGGAGTCAGGAAGATACCATGGAGTCACCCAAGAAGCAAGAGGTAATAAACCATTAGCCTTGTGGTAAAATATAAAATAATAGAAATGAGTTAATTTAAGATGTAAGAGCCAGTTAGAAATAGATCTTCACCACTGGCCAAACAGTGTTGTAATTAATATGGTTTCTGTGTGATTATTGGGGTTTGGGTGGTCAGAAAACGAAAACACAATCTCCTTTTACAGTCTTTATCCTATGAAAGTCATAATCAATTAGAAGCAATAAAAAGATATATATATATATATATTCATCTACATACATACATTTAAGCATTGCACAAGTTTGAGGAGGCAATATCAACCACACACCTAATGATGAGTTACAGACCATCTTGTGATAGCATTTCTGAGGAGTCAGTGTTTCTCTCTTTCCCCAAGATCATTGTCCTCATTTTTCGTTGCCATTTATTGAAGAGTTGAAAAAACAGATCAGTCAAGAGATGATGTAGGAGAGTGAACACAGAAGGAGGCAGCCACTTGGGGGACTTGATGAATGGTAGAGCCTTCACTTTGAATGAATGGCTTTGCATCTAACACAGATTGCGACTGGTGAAAAGCCACCACAATCATCATTTAATGTTTTGAAGGTGACATCTATGTTCAAGAAATTGCTTCATAAATAACTGTTTTCAATAAATAGTGAAGACATATCAGGATAATGGCAACATGATTATAAATTGCTAAAAATTCAGGAAACCCAGAGTGGGTGGGCTGGCTGGTCTTAGGAAGTATTGGTAGCACGTGATACAGCAGAAAGCGAAGGCTGTGGCTAGAAAAACAAAGACAAACTCAGTCTGGGAAAATCAGGAATAGATGGGAGACTTTGCTTTTTGTTTCCATTCAGAAAAATGTGAAAGTTGCTTTCTGGTGAGACACAATGTCCCTCTGTTAAGACCTGCTAACACATTTACATGCAATTGAATCAATTGAGTTAAACAGACCAATAGAATTAATTTGGCAAGAAGAAAGTTATTTCTTTTAAGTTAACATCTCTTATTCTATCTGGCTGCTTTAGGTATCTGGATATAAAATGTCAGTTGTTAGATTTCTATCACTGGGACAAAGTGAACCAGAGGAAAATTGGTGCCTCATGGTGTTAGAAGTTTCACCCTGTTGTCGCTTGGCCTCGTCACCTTTGGACCTGTGGCAAAGCAGTTCATCATGGTAGGAGCATATGGTGAAGGAAGCAGATCACCTTACAGCAGCCAAGAAGCAGAAGTGAGAAAGACAGTTGCTGAAATCTCAACACCCCTCTCAAGGGCAGCCTTCTTGTGTGATGGTTGGTCCTGGCATCAGCGTGACTGGATTAAGAGATGTTGAAGTCCGGTAGAACTCATCTCCATCTGTGAGGGAGTTTCCAAAGAGGACAGTGCTTTGGGAGTGGAGCTTGGAAGTGCTTGGCACTTGCCCCTGTCCTGGTGGACCAGACTGAAAATCAGAAGAAGGTCATGTGCTTGTAGCTGCAAGCCCCTCCTTTCTGAGTGCATGTATTGCTTCTCTGGCCTCTGCTGCCATCTGACTCCAGCTCCTTTAGCCTTTCAACACGCATTTAACAGTAGTGATTCCCCAGGGAAACAGCTAGGCTTTCAGTGCTAGATCCAGACCGCTGGGGCATCCCCTTTTCTCCATCAGGGGATTTCCCATTCTCTTCATGGCTCTCTTTCTTTGCAGCATGTAGACTGTCATTGTTGAGTTACCTAGCCCCTAACCTATAAGCTAATCCATTCAATTCCCTACTGTGAAACATACTCATTTCCCATTGGTCCCGTTTCTCTACAGGAAAGTGACTACTGAATCTCTTGATAAAATTTCCTATCACTTGACTCCATCTTTTGAATATACCTGCACTTCCTTATGACACCACAGGTTGGGGACTGAGCTTTTAATATGTGGTTCTTTGGAGGATAATTACTTCCCACACTATAACAGAAGGGATGGGGACATGTACTTTGGTTATGTAATGAGAGCACTTATAGTTACATGCAGAAGAGGTGGAGACAGGGAAGGGTGGGGTATTGGGTGGAGGTGTGTTGGAGTCACTTGGCCAACAGGATAAAAACAAAAATGGCATAACTTCACTGAATAAATATTTTAGGGAGCTTGCTTAATGAGAATCTTCCAAATCTCCATCTACTCATTCCTGAAACTAGAATAATAGAAACTTCCTGGATTTAAGTTAGTATGTCTAGTTCTTTCCTTTGTCTTCCTCTAATCCCCTCTGTGCTGCTCAAGACTGCTTCTATCACCTTGTAAAGATAGCTCATGACCAAATAAAAACAAATAAAGGAGAAGACAATGAGGTGGAATTTCCCTCCAGTTCTGCAGCATCCGAAATGCAAACGTGAGTACCGGGATCATTTGTCACTATCAACACCGTGATCTTTTGGCTCATGTTTGTACATGTGAAGGAGTCCATGTAGCTTCTTGCCTCTCCCCTAGTGTACCCTCTGCTTGCTGCCATTAGAATACTCTCCAGTGTCAACTATCTGTTGCAATGAGGCCACTTGTTTGTTTCCCGGTCGCCCAGCAGCTCATCCCCAAAATAACCACACAGAAACTGTATTAATTAAATCACCGCTTGGCCCATTAGCTCTAGCTTCCTATTGGCTAACTCTTATATATTAATCTAACCCATTTCCATTCATCTGTGTATCGCCATGTGGCTGTGGCTTACCAGGTAAAGTTCTAGTGTCTGTCTCCTGCAGGGTCTACATGGCTTCTCACTGACTCTGCCTCCTTTCTCCCAGCACTCAGTTTAGTTTTCCCCACCTACCTAAGTTCTGCCCTATCAACAGGCCAAGGCAGTTTCTTTATTCACCAATGGTATTCACAGCATACAGAGGGGACTCCCACATCAAACTGTGGCATCTTTGCTTAGCTCATTTTAAAGTTTCCAGGAACGTTAAGGCTGGAGGACAGTTTTAGAAAGGAGTCCTGGAAAGGCAGTAAGGAAACATAGGCTGAGTACACAGGTGTATCATATTCCCAGTCTTGTTTACTACTTTAAATGCTTCTGTGAGGTATTGACTCTCATGTGCCCATTTGATAGACACATCCTTGGAGACTTAGGAAGGAGGCATTTAGTTCAAGGTCATATAATGAAGTTGTAGCACCAAGTCTAAATTGTAGATTTAATTCCAAAGCCTGTATGATTTAAGTTTTAGGAGAGCAACAGTGCCATGAGTGTGAGCTGCACTCTTGATTGAGACGCAGAACAAAATCTTAAAGTCATAGATATAATTTCAGCTGCTGAAAAATAAAAACACTCCTCTGTTTCCCCGCAGAAAAGAGGAGGCATCTTTCTATAACCCCCCAACCTGATCCCTTTTGTTCCTATTCACACCTGGAGGGGAGGTGAATGGCGGCACTGGTAGGGATGGAGTGAGGGGAATCTGCTGTACTGCACTGAATGTATTGTATGAGAGAGAGAAATAAAACAAAACAAAAACATAAAATAAGGACGTTTAAAATATTAAAAAATACTGTTTGATTTTATATAAACAATACACATAAGTCTCCTACATATTAAAGACCTACATGCTGCCTAATAATTAAACTCAGTATTTGAACAATATATTTAAATTGTTGCCAGTCCACTAATATAATGAATGCCATTTTCCATTTGATTCACAGTAATTTTGCTTGCCCTTAAAAAGGCTAAAGGCTTTTTTGGAAATGAATTGATTCTTTTTCAACAGCAAATTAGGGAATTTTGAGCTGATACTTTCTCCTTTATTTTGTAAATTCTCCTGCCTTCTAAATCATCCTCTTGACCTTAGAGCCTACTCTAAGCTGAAATTATTCTAAACCAAAATTGCTTTTGAGAATCTAAAGGTTTGCATGTCTGGCTAAATATTTTAATGATGAGAGTTTAGTAATGAGACTTTTTGTTTGTTTGTTTCTTAACATAGGGCCTTCAGTCCCTCGCCAACATTCGAGAAAGTGATAGTTGGAGGTCTGGGTATAGACAGTACACGAAGGTGGGTTCTTATGGCAGCCCCTTGAAACTTAGTTTGCTTTCTTGAGAAATTGTCTAACATAATTTGTTGCCCACAACATTACCAAGAAATAAGCAGCTCGGGGATTTCCCCTAATTTTTTAAAGGGACCTTGACATAAGCCAAACTGGAATTTGTGGCTTCAATGTAGAAAAAAATTTCTAGAGTAACCAGCATGGAACAAGGATGGTGTTTTTATTAAAACTATTTTAATATAGACTGTTAAGTATGAAACTTAGAAGAGAGAGAGAGAGAGAGAGAGGCTCTCAAAAAGAACGATACATCCAAGTGGGCATGGGCTTTCCAAGGGAATGTAACAGAAAGGAAGATATACCCAAGTGTGGGGGAGGGTCACAATCAAGTGTCTTAGCATAAGGCATATAGTCCATTTCGTGGCTCTTGGTTACCTCTCAAAATGTTGCTAGAAACTCTTTTCCCTTCTCTCTCTCTTTCTTGATAACTGAGATTAAAGGTGGCTCTGGAGATGCCTTGGGTGGGATTGTCATCCAATAAGGTGAAACCAGGAGCTCTTGGGTTTGTGCAAAGGCTTTGGTACATGTCCTTTCCCTCGGAATGGGGTTTCTGAGAGAGTCCTAAACCACAGTCTTACAGTTGGGAAAGGAGAACAGCCCGTGGGAATTCTTCCTTCTCTGCTCCTGAGGGGCTTCCATGGACTCCTGGGAGGAGACCTTTTTTTCTCACATCTCCCAAATTTTCTGTCTTTTTATCCTGCTTCCTTAAGACTGTGCCCTGGTCTTCCTTTGCAGTTCACCCTTACATTAGTAGCATATCTTCCATAAAATTTGAATGATCATTTATATTCTCACAGTTTAGGTCCTCTGGCCCCTTTTCTGTCTATGCCCTCGGACTCTCTTCTAAGTCTCAAATCCATGTATACAACAGTTGACTCGACAGCCCCACTCGATATCACGGGCATCTGCAGCTCAGCACGCTTGGAGCTTGGTTCACCCCTTTAAATAGCCCCTCTGGTCTCTACTGTCTTAAATGCTAAACCCGGCGGCCCTGCTGTAACCTCAGCGGCCATTCTTCTTCTTTATTTCCTCTTTTAGAACAATAATTTAAGGTTTATTCCTGCTATCGTGTTGTTTCCTTGGCATACTTTGGAGCCCATTGCCAAGAAATTCTGTCTGATTTCTAGTTCTGTGCCATTTCCGGCAGTAGGGCATTGAGGATTGGGGCCGTGTTGCAGTAAGAAAAGAAGCAGAAACAGCAGAGATTCTAAGACAAATGTTTCCGTTAGTATTTCAGGGGTGGATGATAAATTAGAGTCATCAGCATCTCAATATTACTTAAAATTTAGTATTATGCTAATATTATGCTAATATTTAGATGATGAAGTAAGTGTATTATGAAGTAAAAAAAGTGTATGATGAAGTAAGTGTATTATGAAGTAAAAAAAGTGTATGATGAAGTAAGTGTATTATGAAGTAAAAAAAGCAACACTTGCTTGCTAAGAGCTGTCATTAGGTCTTATAATTGTGATTTACCAATCTGTAAATAGGCTGAGCAGTTGAGCTCAACGTTGGTACTTTTCATGCCATATCCACACTCTGTGTCTTTGGCTTTTCACTCTGCCATTGCCTATCTGGCTAAGCCCTGCAAGCCTTTTTATCTCGGGCCATCTTTGCAGAGCACGGTGTTAAATGAACGGCAGGCTGGAGTGCGTGGGTGGAGAGGTGCGTCCCAGTGGAAGGGAACCGGAAACCTTTGCGTTTTAGGAGTTGTCCTCACCGCTTTCCACCCTCAGCTTTTCCACCACAGCCCACCTGTTGAGCAAAATCACACTCAACCTAGTCCTCCCCACCCCACTAAACTGCCATTCTCTCTCCCTTGACCACTGTAGCAGCTGTCTTGGGGGCTCCTCTCCTGTTCCTCTCCTTTAGCCCATTTTTTACACCCCGGGCAATGCGCAGAGACATCACACCGTGCCTCGTCTTTTCTTGAAACTCTTTGGTGGTGTGGTATCTGTGCACAGGAACGACATTCTGAGAGTGTACTGCGCAGGCCTTCATGAGCTGCCCTAGCATTCTGACCCTTACTCTTTCTTTACTCTTTACACCCCAGCACGTTTTCTTGAACATCCCAAGAGCTTTCTACTTCCTGTCTTTGGAGCATAATTTTCTCTTGGCCCATTTTCTCTTGCCGTCTTTGCTTCTCTAAGCCAGTTAATTTCTACCAGTACTTCATGCACAGTCTTCAATGTCACTCCCTGAGAGCAATACCTGCCAAAATTATTGCTCTGAATTGTTGTTCTTTCTAGTGAGTGCTTCTTAAAATTTGTGTTTGTACATTAATTTGTGTAATAACTGCTTGCCAGCCAGTGAGTACCCAGGGTAAGAACAAAATCCGCTTTGTTCTTATCCGCTCATGGAGAGCATAGAGTTGGCTGGTAATCAATATTTGTCAGAGTAAAAGTAGTATTATTTTAGTTGTAAATTTTAATATATATTTTTTCTCTGAAAAATGAAGCTTGTAAGGGTGCCAAATTTATTATTGGAAATATTTGTCACATAAATTCTTAAATAAAAGACATTGTTAGGCAGTATTACAGATAATATAGTCAGCTAGGATTTACAACAGATATGAAAACACTCATTAATTTGATATTAAAAATTTAATATTGATGCTTTTAATCATAAAAAGTAATGCTTGCCTAATTGGTACTCTGAACAAGTAGGACTCTTAGGGTGTGTTTATACTAATTTTTAAGTCTCCTATTATGAGTTGAAAATATACTCAATGGAGGGACTAGAGAGATGGCTCAGTGGTTAAGAGCTCTTGTTACTCTAGCAAAGGACCTGGGTTCAGTACCCACCACCCACACTGGCAGCTCACAAGCTGCTGTAACTCCAGCTTCAGGGGACCTGATGCCCTTTCTGGCCTTCCTGGGAGCTACATGCATGTGATGCCCATACAGTCAAGCAGGCACACACACATATATGAATAATAAATAGATAAATGCATAAATAAATACAAAATATACTCGTTACTTCCTGCCCCTGTTTATTTTTATATAATAATGCCCAAAATAACAAATTTTGAAATCTTGGTTTCAATTCAGAAATTAAACCCCTGTCTCGGGTAACAAGCAGGGTATGACAGGCTGCCCATCTCACTGGCAGTTTTCTGAAGGCAGGAAAGGATGGGGTACTGTTTCTGTTCTCCCCCTTCCTCAGGTTAGGCTTCCACATTCATTCTTTTCTTACCACCTGTTAGGTATTTGTGTCCCCCTTGCCTGGGGTTGGGTGGGTATTTAATAAGACTGTCTCTACTCCCCCACACTCCCATACCTTCCTGAGTATTCTTGAATATATGTCCTCCGGTCTTTAATTTTCAGTGATTATTTTGACACATAATGGATTAGTCAGGGTTCTCCAGAGAAACAATGTGTATGTGTGTGTGTGTGTGTGTGTGTGTGTGTGCACATTTCAGAAAGAATTACCATAACATGGAAGCACAGAGTGCACAGTTGGCCAATGGGATGAGGAACGAAGAAGCAGCGTGGAGTCAGTAAGACCATGTTATGGAAAGTTGGTGGAAGAGAATCACCTTGCAGGATGGAGCGACTGCTGGCAAATCCAAAGCCACACAGCAGGAATTCCACCAGATGTCACTTGTCTGGCCCATCTAATCAGGATATACAATCAAAGCATAAGGAATCTATTGACTTAAAGTGTTCTCCCGTTGCATGGAAACACAGTCACATGTCTTAAGATAGAGTCTAAGGTAATTTGGGGGTTAATAATATAAATGAGAAGTAAGTCATGTGGTCTTTTCTTTTAAAGCTGGGAATCATTAACACAATGACTATGAATAAAACTCTCTTCAACAATGTCACAGGGTCTGGTCTTATCTGAGACAGACGTCCCTGGTCCTTAGGAAACTTCAGCAAGATAGTGTCTCCTCTTGCTTTCATCTATGTCAGCTAACTCCTTCCTTTCTTACTAGGTGTGGTTAGGGTCCTCTTAGTTTCTGTTTACTTATTATTAAGGCACAGGCCCCTCCCTTCTTCCTCCTCCTGCATCCTTAGGGAGGCTGACTCAGCAGTGAGGTTGGTTGGGGTCTCTTCCTCTCTGGTTTGCAGAAGTTCAGAGGGTGAGAGAACTCTGAGAGAGGTGAAGTCTCCTCTCTGTTTCCCCTGACCCTAGCCTCAGATCGGCATTGTCTGTGCCCAGCCATGAAGCCACAAATTCTGCCAGGTGACCGTCTGAAAGTTGCAGATCTCCCTACCTTCTGACAAGAAATCAATTCCTTCAGACCTTCCTAGGATATAAGACCTCTCATTGATAGCTCTCATCCTTATTAGTTTTTTATACGTTTTATCAATAACCCCTTAACTAAGCTGCTTATTACTTTATCAGAATGAGCTACCTGTATCCTGCTTGGTCTAATGAATTGTATGAGTGGTACAACCTAGGAATGGGGCTTTCAAAGGGGATTGTACATGAGTCACTGTGACACACATTTGAATTCCGACACTCAAGAGGCTGAGGCAGAATGATCTTGAGTTCTATGCCCTCCAGGGCTACATAAGGGGATGCTGTCTCAAAATAAACCAAAGGACAACCCAAACAAACAAATCAAGTGGAAGCACACAACCACAGAAGTGGGATTCTGAGACTGAATTTCTCGCTGACATGATGAACACATGTCTCATCTTTTTTTCTCTCTCTTATTAGGGGTAAGGGGTTGTTATTAATTATGGGCTGGGATGTTGCAGTGATCCCTCAAAGTACCACCAGGAGCAGCATCAGACGGATTCCAGGATGAGGGTTAAGATGTGGTGAGAACAAATTATCTCAATCTCCTACCTTTATGTCCCTCACCATAGACAAAGTTCTTTTATATACTAAGGATGGTTTCTGGGCCGCACTGCTCTGTCCATTTGGATAAGTCTCACATGATCACTCTATTTTATTGACCTTTTGTGTAAGTCAGAAACATAACCCTGACTCATAACAATAACTGACTCTCATTACATGGGGTACTCTGTCCCAGGCACTGTTCTAAGTAATTCATATATATTAACTTATCCCATCCCCGTAATGCTATGAATAGAAGATGCTCTTATTATCTATATTTTGCAGATGGAAACTGAAGCAGAGATAAATTAAATAATCAGCCCAGTTACATAGCCAGAAAGCAAGCAGGCTTTCTGAGATCTGACCTTTGGGAGGTTGGAGTCAGAATCTTTACCCTGAGACTCTCTGCTATGCTTTTGCTAATGTGAGGCAGCAAGAGCATTTTTCTTCTGGGGACTGAAAAATACAGTTCTGGTGCATGGCTCTGAATGGTGTAAATGAATCACATAGAACACAGGCTAGAAAAATGGATGGTTACTATATACCCTGTACTGTCTCTTTCTGTTCTCAGCTTCTCCAATGATCTTCTAGTTACTGTCAGATTTTATCTGCATCAGCCTAGGAAACCAAATCGAAAGGATTTTTTTATACCTGTCCCTCTTCCTCACTGGTCTCATTATTAGCTGGCCCAGTAAATTCAACATTCTCTGACTGTTGGCCATCTCCCAGATTCTGACTGATGCCTCTGTTGCTACGAAGGCTCTGCCTCACTGCCTGGTTATCACTGTATTATCACAGCAGATCGTGGGTTACCTTGGTGAATGCCATGATTAGATATAATAAGCAGGCCTAGTTTTGACTGGGTTAAAGCCTCTTCGATTTCCTGGCCTGCAAATGGGGACGAGAGCGATTGCTACCTATGGTTGAGATGAAATTAGATCATGTATGGGAGAGCAGTTAGCAGCGCTTGGTGTGTACAAGGCATTCAGATAATGTTGGCAGCATCGAAGTCTTCCAACCTTTATTGAACAATCGAATTCTATGTTATTTCTTACTGAATAAAATAGTTCATTTACTACAGACTAAATTCTTTTATACACTAAAGGCAGTTTCTGGGTTCTGCTGGTCTGTTGATTTGGATCTGGATTTTATATGACTAAGCCTAAGATAAAGCAGAGATGAGACTGTAAATATTTACTATCTATCATAGTCTAGACATCATGCTTGCTAGCTACATGCCTGTATTTTTTTTCATGAACTTAATGCATATTTGTTTTGTACATGTCACTTGTTAGATGCTGGGGACAGAATGATGAGTGAGGGACAGATCAAAGGTAAAGAATGAGACATTCCAGTTCAGTCCAGAGACATGCCTGTAATTTTGTATCATGGCTTCAGTATGTATTTTTATAACATGGCTTTGCCATGTGACATAAGGCCTACAGCTAAGGTTCAGTACTGAATGTGGCCTTGACCTCTGGTGAAACTGGATACTGAGTGGATATTCTAACTAACTGTGAGTCTTCTTCCCCACGAGGTTCTTGTTGCTAAGACCCCACCAACCAAATACTCCTCCTATAACCAAGTCAGGAGCAGTGTTTGCTTTTGTCCCAGCCCATGATGGCTTGCAGATTTATTCAAAAGATTGGGTCATACCCACCTGTGGGAAACAGCCCACTCTCTCCACTAACCCTGCTTCCCTAAGTCCTCATTCACTCTGTCCAGAGTACAGCCCCATGGTGGTCTGTGAGGTATGCAGGGCACTCCTTCCCTGAAAGGAGCTGTGGCAGGTAAGCTGCTGTGATCTGTGATCCTACCCATCCCAGGTCAGGTGTTGTGCTGGGTCACCCCATAATTCTAGGGCAGGAATCCCTTGACCAATGCTGTGCAGTAGGAGGTGGTCAGACACCAAAGGAGAGGAAGGCAAACCGCAGGAGTTCCCTAGATGTCTGCCTCGCACACTGAAGTGGAAAGCAATAGCCTAGGATCTTGTTAAAACATTTATTCAGATTGGTAAGTCTGGAGTAGAGGCCCAAGACTGTGTTTGTAAACAGCATCTGCTCCTCAGACCTCCCTCTAGGATCTGGGTCACTGAGTGTGAGGGAGAAGAAATGAACCAGGTATGTAAGATGCCCAGGTAGAAGGATCCATTAGCATCATAAAGAAGAAGATTTTAGAAGAAAATGCACAGAGATGGCTCAGTAAGTAAAAGCACTTGCTACACAAACCTGAAGACCTGAATTTGAATCCTAAAACCTCAGTGTAAAGAGAGAATCAGCTCCTGAAAGTTGTATTGTGGCATGTGGTCACCAGTACTCACGTCAGATACACATACTCTCTCTCTCTCTCTCTCTCTCTCTCTCTCTCTCTCGTAATAAATAAATATTATAAAAATAAAGTCAATGTCTAGAGTGGAGGAGTTGGTTCAGCTGGTAAAGGTGTTTGCCACGCAAGCCTGGTGAGCCTACATTATTTAATCTGCAGAAATCACATGAAGGCGGAAGGAGTGGGCCGCTCCAGTCCATCGTCCTTTGACTTTCACATGTGTGATATGGCACCCGTGCCCTCCCCATCCATCCATCTCTCTGTCTCTCTGTCTCTCTCTCTCTCACACACACTAAATAAGTAAGTAAAATTTAGAACAAATGCTTAGAGATAAGACATAATTGACTTCCACCCCACTCCAGTTGCACAGAGGAAGTTGTCTCCATAACTCTCACCACGAACCTTCTTGGGACTGGAGAGCCTCACACATTTACATTCGTGTTTTACTGCTACTTGTGGTCAGGTTCCTTGGGAGAATGACTCAGGGTAAGGGGGTGAGAGGATTTGTAGCAAAGTGCTCGGACATCAAGCCAGACACTTATCATTCAGAAGCCGGGAAGAAAAGGAGATGGGGAGAAGGGCAGGGTGAAATATTTCCTCCAGGAAGCCTTCGCTCAGTGAAAATCCAAAGGAGGAGGCCTGAGGAAGACAGCTCCCAGGAGACAGTGTATATTGGATTGGCCTTCTGCACAGCAGACCAGCCTTGATGCTAATTTCTCTCGACCTTCTCATGTGATTCTCGTCAGCTGGGCTCTCACTTGCTTTAATTATGTGCATAATGACTCATTATTTTTTATAAAGGAAGCTGCAAAGGAAACAATTATGCAAATGGTGAGGTTTGTTTTCTGCTGAGGAGTTGTGGGCTAATTGGGCATCGGTACAAAAACTGGCACTGCCAAGCACAGTGATGCCTGAAGAAGCCCACCAACTGCCACTTAGGTCAAGCACATCACTGCCGGCAAGATATACTTAAAACATGGTTACATAGATAACATGCCTGAGCAAATCAGCCGCAGGCAGAGTTCTTCCTCGTTTGGGTTGAAGGCTTATCTGAGTTGAACAAGACCAAGCTTCTTTTCCACACACATCACCATTTTAGTTTGTCTTTGTTTGTTTCCAAATGGAAAAGTTGTGTGTTTGAACTTGGCCTTCTTTTCTAGGGAGTTTTCTTTGGGAATGCATCATTCATCCGTTCATTTGTTTGCGTGTCCTGTTTTAATTCCATCTAATGAACATCTTTACCTACCAGCCTACATGTGCATTGGCACCTTCTTGCCTTAGCCAATGCCACCTCTGCTGAATCAGGGCATGTACAGGTGGCCTTTCGTCTTCAAAGAGTCTAAGATTTGTTGGTCTTTGGCCCACAGTGTATCTTACATCCCTTTGTTAGGTAAACTCTAATTGTGAGTTATAAGACTAGAGCAGGACTAGAAGCCATGCATTTCCACAGTCCCCTGCTTGCTAGTGCTCCTGAGGCACTTACATCTGAAATCAAATTGCTATTGTAAAATGAACTGAACCACCTTGGCCATTTGTAATTATATTTAGCCCAGGACTCACCATCGGCAGGGGTATTATACTGAAGGCAAACTTCACATCTGTGTAACAGATACCATCAAGTAAGCACAAACTCTCCCAAAGCCTGTATTCTTCCTTCCGTGAATTCCAGCGTTCCGTCTTTGTATGCACCAACTGAAGCCATGAGTCACAGGACTCAGTGGAGTCAGATGCATGCACATCTCGGCAGTGGGATGCAGCTAAACTTCTAAGCAGGATTAAGTTAGGATATCCATTCAGAAAAAATGTTGAGACTAAAGCATGCATCCAAAGGATATGAAGCTATTAGACTTTCTTACTCCCACATTTATTTAGGGAAGGACGGATATGTCTATATGTTTATACTTTTGGATATTCCATTCAAATATGTGATTATTTATTTGGCCAAAGAAACATCATCTATAGCATCCATTACACTAATTGCCAGCCTTGTTGTTGGTCTGATATGAAGATAATGATGGGTGTAGAGTTGCTGCCTGTGGAGCGCTTCGGTTCACTTTAAAATGTTAACTAATAACCTCACAGGACATATTGCCTTTCTCTGATTATGGTACTTCAGATATTAACCTCACCTCCAGGGTATAAATTAAAATGCCCACCCAAACATCTCACCTTATATATAGTCATTTGAAATACACTGCTGATAATAATATAGTAGTCATTAAAATTAAAATTGCAGATTAACGTCTGCCTGGCTTCTTGGAATGTAAGCTGCATGGGGATGAGAAAGAGACATTCATAATATCCCCACGTGATATCTTTGTATAGAATTAAAGCCATGGCATGCGGCTGGAAAACGGTTTTATAACATCTCCACAAGCTGTATAGAGTCCAAACTACAGCATGCCACCGGGAAATAGTTTTGGTTGCATGAATGCTGTCTGTCGCCTTTCCCCTTCTTCCCGATTCAGCTTTGACTTCTCAGTTTTGCTGTCATTTCCCCTTCTTATTGATTCAGTCCTATGATTTGGGCATTGAAAGCCTTTCAAAGATTACTGCCACCACTGGGACAGGGTGGAACTTTTGAGAAGTGGGACCTTGTCGGAGCTCCTTTGGGTTTTGGGCACTAGCTCCTAACTCTTACTGTTCCTTTTGTTTCTTGTCCATGAGGTGGTCAGTTTTGTTCTGCTATGTATCATGATATCCTGTTGTCCAACAGGCCCCCAAATAATATGCCCATCCGTCACAGTTTATCTCCAAAACTATGAACTAAAGTAACCCCGTTCTTTATTTGATTATCTCAGGTCTGCTTTATTGCAGCAATAGAAACTGACTTTGAGTCATAAGCTCATACATTATGATGTTGAAGAGCTAGGATGCCTATAAACTGGCTTCATTTAGATTTACTCACTTGGGAGTTTTATACATTCTTTGCTTTCTAGCCTCTGAAAGAAGGCTAGCAGCTGTGCTTACCTGTGTGGTTGTAAGAATTTGTGGAGCATCACTAACTTCTGCTCCTTCATGTTTCTAATGTAGCCTAGACTGACTTCATTGTTTGATTAATTTCCTTAGTCATTGCACCATCTATTTCCTTTCCTTCTGGTCTTGCAATTACACCCGTATGGCAGTCTCTTTGCTGGGTGTGCGTATGTGCACCAAGTAGGTGGATAGGGACAGCTGCTAAAGAGAAATACTTTGCAGCACTCAGACTTTCTCATTGACCTGGATTCTCCTAGGTAAGCTGGGTCATTTCTTTCAGATTTTGTCTTCCTATCTGAAAGCAGGGGTTATGATACCAACCTTACATTGATATCATGAGGATAAAAGAAATGATAGCATAATTAATAAATTATATATGGAAAGTACTTGGTCTAATGCTGGAATGAAATGACCCTTTAAATTCTTTTCACTTTTTAAAAACTTAAAATTATTTTTAGTTATGTGTGTTCATATATATTTGTGTACGGGTGCTCAAGGATTCTAGAAGAGGTTGTTAAATTCCCTAGATGCGGCTGGAATTAAAAGTGGTTGTGAACCTACTGACATGAGTGCTAGGAACCAAACTTGGATCCTCTAGAAGAACAGTCTGTGTTCTTAATGTCTGAACCACCTCTCCAGCTCCAGAATGAGCCTTTCAATACATTATAACATCACAGGCCAACCAGGAAGCTGACCTGTCTGCGCTGTGGGTGTGGGTTTGTTACAAGAATTAAGTCTGGTATGTCGTGAGAAGCTGGTGAAGCGAAGGATGAATTGAGCACCATTGATCTGAAAGCTGGGCACATCCAGCCACCCAAGTGAGAACGAAGGGAGACCTGGGAGGGGGGCTCAATAGAAACCGTTGCCTGCTTGGATTCCCAGCCGCTCATCCATCGACAGACCTGGGATCTCCACTGAGCAGTACCAGGAACACTCAGGAAGGCGAGCATGACCTTGGGCAGCAGCGAGTGGCAATGTGGAGTCTGCCGGCCCTGCACCTGCCCTGCTATCCGAGCACAGTGACTGTCAGCGAAAGTTGCTGTTTTATCTCAATCTTCCAGGCACATTCCATTTTTGAAATATTTTAATTTTTGAAATTAAAATATAATTCTATCATTTCCTCCTTTCCCTTTCTCCAGTTCCTCCCGTGGATCAGAGACTGAAATGTGAGGCCTGACACACAGAGACCTCTGCAAGGACAGAACTGTGTCCCGCGTGGTCCAGGTGTGGGAAAGGCTTTCTGCCCATGGCTCCGTTGCTCAAAAATTGAGAATCAAGGCCAACAATGGATCAGCGGAACCATATAGAAGTAAAAGAAAACCCATCACGTGAAGAAGCCCGCAGAGGGGAGAGAATCTCTGCCACTGATACATCTGGCAGAAGATAGATGTCCCACAAATATAAAGAACTAAAAAAAAAAAAAAATCAGAGAATCAAAACCACCAAAACAAACAAACAAACAACCCTCCCCAAACCAACCCATTCAGAAGACAGGGTACAGATCTGATAGAGTTCTCAAAAGAAGTAAGAAAAGTGGCTGAAAAATCAGTTTGTAGGACCCCCAAAAGCTAAAAATAAATCTACCCTATGGCCCAGATCTACACTCCTTGGCATATGCCCAAAGGGCTCAACATCCTACTCTGTAGATACTTATTAAGCCATGTTCATTGTCATAAATTCTGTTTTATTACATTTTTTTCATATGGTATATTTTGTCATAAGAATTCTAGGGAATGTTTATGGATTACCAACTTGATAGGACAGGCAACCATACCAATATTTCCCATTTTACCAAAATGATAGAACCAGACAACCATACTAATATTTTCCATTTTACAGTTGACTCCTTTCGGCCTTGGTTTAATCTACTCCCCACCCACAAGAAATGCCAAACATTAGCTTCTAACTGTGATTTTAAGTTTTCAAAGTTATATAAAGCAGTATTCTAAAGGGGTCTTATTCAAAAAGTATTTGAAAGACAGTCACCCATAGAGAAAGGCCTTGTAATAGAGTCAAGTGCCATTTTCCTAACAAATAGAAAGGGGAGTCTTTATGGGATATTTAAATTCATTCTATATTTAAATTCAAACACACATTGGCACTTGTCACATTCAGGCTGTTCATACTTTATCAGTTTGTTGGTTAGATGTCCGGTCCCCTATTTCTATTGTCTATAATAGACAATGGTGTCTCTTGCCCCCCTCTCTCCTAAGCGTCTTAGGGCACTGAAGTCTGGATCTTTTCAAGTCTGCTCCCTTTCAAGCCCGTGGCACTATCTCTTCAGTGGTCCTGGAGTTCTGTGGTTAAAGATTCAACTAATAAGCCCAACTGCTAAATTATTTAGGAGAAACTATGTGTAAAGATTTTGGAATTCTTGAGGCTAAGTCCTTAGCATTTTCTTTATGATACCAACTTCCCTTTCTCAGGGCTTACAGCACAGCCCTGGCAGGGTTTCCTCTAGGATGTCAGGGTTCACAGCGTTGATCGATTATCCTTCTCATCAGACTATGGGGAAGGGAAGCAGCCATGTTCTGGTTCTATTCTTCAGGAATTTAAACCCTGGTGAGTCTGGGGCATGGGTGACAATGCTGACCAATAATTCTGGATTCTGGAGAAAAGACAAAAACCCGTGGAGCTGTCTCCTCTTGTCAGCCTGCTAAGATTTCATTAGGCCAGGGAAGTGGGCGGCTGTTTGTTTTCAGCAGAGGAGACTCAAGGGAATCGGAACATTTACTCAGTCTTCTGACAGTCCTGGGTCACAGAAACGGAGACGCCTAGTTCTCACTTTAGCAAGCTAAAATCTCCGACCAGACTAGATGTTGGAGGATGTAGAGAGCAGACAAAATACATGGGCTTTTGTGATTACGTAAGGGCGAGCTGTTCAGGAGACGAAGATTCTGTATCTCCATGTAGCCCTGAAAACCTTCTGGCTTAGGAGGTCCGTGACTCAAAGGCATCTGCAGTCACTAACCTGCTTCAGTGTTCTGCGGCAGCTTGCCACTCTCTTTTCCTTATTGAACCATAGGTGGAGTTTCCATCCACTCAGGCTAGTAGAGCAAAGGTCAGTAGACTGATGGCTCATAAATAATTGAAATTTATTTTTCACAGTTCTGGAAAGTTGTGAAGTCTAAGTTCAATGTGAAAGAAATGTAGTTTCTAGTGAGGACCTTCCTCAGAGATAGTGGTCCTGTTCCTGCCAGATCCCTGCTGGCATACAAACACTAATCCATTTCCTGGGGTTCCATCCCCATGACCTGATCACTTCTCCAACATCTTACTTCTTTGTTAAAAAATATTTTTTATTCTCTTGACAATTTCATATATGTGTACAACATAAGAAAAAGAAACAACCATTCTGTCAAATTGATTTCACAGATCTTCATTAGAAGAGAAGTCCTGGTTTTGATCCTAACAAACCAAATTGTCCTCAAGGTGCTTGTGTGTTGAAGGACTTGGTGGGTCAGGTGTTTGGCCATCTCCACTACTGTGCTCAGATCAGCTTTGAACCTCAGAGAGCTCAGTCACTGCTGAAAATGGAGCCAGATTTTCCCCAGTGCTACCTAAGGAATGAGCTGGAATTGCAAGATACCTCTAAATAGGTCCTTCTGGAGGCCCACCTTCCTTCCAGTTTCAGCTGCTAATTCCTCTTCAAAATGACCTTCTTCTCTTCCTCTATCTATACATGATGATTTCCTTCCAGATGTATCCTTGCATTTGATTCATACAAAATTTAGAAAGTAATTTCTGCTTATTTTACACATGTATGTATGCATGTATGAATGTATGTAAGTATGTGTGAACATGCATGCATGTATGTATATGTTATTTTGGCCCCAGTTTGTGGTGTCTATTTTACACTCATTCTTTGTCATAATTTCAGGTAGTTTATAGGTGAGCTTAGCCTCCCTGTGTATATGCCTTTGGATACTTCCTTTCTTCACAGTTCTGAGACCTATGGGCTCTCCTCTTATCTCACATCTCGAAATACCTAAGCTGAAGGTAAGGCCACTACAGCTAGTGCATATAGAAAGCCTCATACTTTGAATACTTTTCTATAACTCCTTGCTACCATTGTGTTTTCTTGGTGTCATAATTTATGGTTGGTATTTCTTAATGATTTAGTTTTTGGAAATACAGTATAGATGCACCATTTCCTCCTTCCCCTTCTCCCTCCAAACTCTCTCATAAGCTCCCTATTGCTCTCTTTCAAATTCATGGCCTCATTTTTAATCATTAATTATTGTTACATACCTATATGCTTGTGTATTTATTTTAGTCATCACGTGAGATTCCAGTTTCATCAAAATGGTTCCAAGACTTAACAGAGTTGTTGAAAAGCAAAATAACAATGATCAGATAAATATTGTAACTCAGAATAAAGGAACAAAATTCCACAACATAGACCATCAGTACAATGGATATACACTATGAATTATATAAATTGGGGTAAATAAATCTTTGAGCTCAATATGACTGCACACACAAACATGAACACACATGTGCATACACACAGAAAGATAGTATTAGAAAATACAGCAATAAATAATGGAACTTGAGTGTTACTGAACCAATAACTTAAAATTTCTTTACTTGCTTGTCACCTGCTGTAAAATGTCATCAGCTAGAGGCACGAGACTATTGTAGCTTTTTCACCTGTTCCTAAGTGCAATCTTTTTACAAAGTTCTCACTAACAGCAACTTCAGTTACACAGAAGAGAGACCAACCCTCACATAACCATAACTGGAATAAGCAATCGATTCACTTATTTCTCTAAAGTCTGGGAGCAGGCGGTCTAGACAGTGTTGGCACAGGGCTTCAAGGTGCTATCAGGGCTACAGATTCCTTTCTCATTGTGAAACCTTAATTTTGTCTTTATAGTTACTTCTTAGCAAAGATGGCTGCCTGTGTTTGCTTCCCAGGGACTCCCCATAGACAGAGCAGTTTATATCTCATTGATCAGAACTAAGTCACATGATGGTTCTACTGTGACAGGTGACACACAGGCAGTCTTTATCTGAGCATCATAGTGTTCTGCCAAAACAGGAATTTCTGAAATAGAGGAAGAAGGAAAAATTGGATAAAGGCAAGTAGTAATTTGTTCCAAAGTAACCTCCATAGAGAACAAATCCATCTTTCAAAAGAAAGTAAATTACTATGCTTTCTGTATGGTAGGAAATTCTGTGGCACTGCTGGGGATGTTACCAAAGGGGAAATAATCCTTTGAAGCATCACTACCTATGACAAAAGGATATTTATCACAGAAATCACAATAATCTCATAGAGTTAACAGTGGATGTCATGTTTAGAGAGAATTGGTTAAATTTATTTTGAAATGGCTCTTTTGTGTGTTACCCAACATCAAGGAAGTAGGATATGATGGAGCAGTTACGACCAAAAGCTCAGGATAATAGACGGTGCTTTGAGGAGCTAGCTGCAGGACCACTGTGGATCAGTTTCTACTGGATTCAGATGTGGATCAGGTGACATTTGCTTAAAATTGCTTGATGACTGCTAAACATTATTCTTGAAACCTCTTGTCACGGGAAATCTTCATTCACGTAATGAATGGCTTTGTACATCGTGATGTAGAGGGAAATAGGTATGAAAGATCTCAAACTGGTGCTGAAGGCATGAGTTTCAGGCGGTAGAAGAGATTTCACTGAAATATGAACATCACTCACTGTTTTATTTATATGGGACAGTTGGTGGGCGCACAGTCCACAGGTTTTGATTTGAGAAGAAATAGTGAAGGTTGTAAGCACAGTCAGTGTGACTTAGCACTTCATATTTGAGCGTTATTTTATTTTTTTAGTTGATTTTTATTGAGCTCTACATTTTTCTCTGCTCCCCTCCCTGCTGCAGGGAGGGCTAGCGTTATTTTAAAAACTTGGAAGCGATAAAATCTCCCGGGGCATGCAGTTAGATTGCAGTATGCAGTGGCTGGAACTCTGAAGCATTCTTCTGGAGTGAACTGGAAGATGTGCGGCTGATCCCTGGCGGCCTCGCAACTTCACTTTAGACAGAGAAGCCAAATTAACCTTGAGCTTCTGACCGACAGCTGTGAGATAATATATGCATATTGTTTCAGGCTGAATTTGGGGGTAACTTTTAATGTAATAACAGAAAATTAAGACCACGTGCTGTAGAGGGTTGGTGTCAAACCCTCAGAATTCCATTGCCTTCAGCACAATGCAGCTTTAGCCTAATGGTCTGTGGCACACTGGAGCATTGTCTCCAAAGTACAGAGGTGACCGTACTTTGCACTTCCTATCACCAAAAGGGAGTTCAGCACTTGATAGGGATCTCTGATATACAGAGACAGTAGATTGCATGCTTGGAAATACTGCTTTAACCCACATACTGAGTGATGCTAAGACTGTCAACTTCCGTGGGCCTAAGGCAGAAAATGGTCTCTAGGAAGTCATGCTGTGGGATCTCTTCTATACTAGATTTGGCATCTACCCCAAATGTAGGATGTTTTCTACATTCAGGGTGACGTCAACACCATTGGCCAAGAGTTCAGAGAGAGTTCGATCTGTAGCATGAAACGCCACACAAAATTGCAATGGAGCCAAAAACCAGTTGTAGCAAATCAGACACCATGGTAGATACATCATCATGGTGGCCATTGTTGTTCCATAGGCTTCGGTATCCAGCAGCCACTGGCCTGGCACAACCTACTATATTCTGTTGAAGTTTTGGCTGAGGTGCTGTCTATAAGAGGGTGCTCCATGGGGGGATGGGACACTCCGCTCTATCTAGTATTACTATTCATCCCCTATCAATGAACTTTGTATGGTGATAAGTTTTTAAAATGTGTAATAATCTGATCCAAGAAGCAAGAGATGAAAACAGTAGTGATCTTGCTTGCTACCTGCCCAGCGGCCTTGTTAGGAAACTGATATTTCTCTTTCCTGGGACTCTGGGTTCCACTAAGTTACACAGCAAGCACTTGCTAATGCAGGATTGCTACTCAGTTGCTTCCAGCGCTATACCCAGGAACCTGGAGGCAAAAAAAGCTGTCGCTCCATTGGCAGGAATAATGGTCCCTTACCCAGTGATCTCCTCAGCTTGGTTTTGGTGAACGTTTTCCTAGGTTAGCAGCACAGGGACAAGTGTGGCAACCATGGCCTGAAGAATTCGTGGTGACCAGTGAGTGGCACCTCAGAGGCCTAGCTACCAAACCCCCAGAGACTAAAGGCTTTCGAATTGGTGGCTGAGAAGCCAGGCGAGGCGAATGTCTTCTGTAGCCCCAAGGTTAGTTATAATGCCACGGACGTAGTTTTTCTAATCTTCCTCTGATAGGGTTCCACTAGAGTACTGGAGAAATAGCTTCCAGCTTTTCTTATGTGAAGCAAGCAGCCCCAAAGGGGCTAGGAGCTGAGTGCAGTGAGTACTGTGGAGTTCCAGGGGGATTCCTACTCAGGTCTGTGCGTTGTTTTCTGCCAGCTGGCACCACCAGCCGGGTTCCGCTTTGGGGAATGACTACGGATGGAGTGTGCCGCCCTGTCCAAAATTATGGCCCGTCAGGTCGAGGAGGCAGGAGAATCAATGCTGGCCAAGTTGAGAAAATGTCTAAGTGCCCTTTCCCCAGAGATTCTCGGAGGGTTGGTGAAGACCTCTGTAGCCCCAGTGCTGTAGCTCCTCCTTGCTAAACTCCCGTCTTTTCTTTCCAAGTGTTAATCCCCAAATCTCTCCCTTGTCGTTGTGTCTTTTTTCTCTTTACCCTTTGGGGGCCTGCTGCCCAGCTCCCAGTGAAATACACTGGAGCATGGGTAACCTACAATGAGACACATCATCAAAGCAGAATGATTCTCTCCCAATAGCCCCTCAGTTGTGTGTGTGTGTGTGTATGTGTATGTGTCGGTGTGTGTGTGTGTGGTGTGGGGGGGTGACTCCTAAGACCCTTCTTGGTTTTGAAAGTTGGGAATTAATCTTTTGTATAAATTTATTATGCAAACCAATATCTCTGGTTTAGTTAAAATTTTGAAAATGCCTAGCAAGGTTGGAAATATTCCTGCATGTCTGTGGGTTATGCTTCTCTTTTGTAAAATGTCTGTGGGCATGGGTATTTTCCAGCCTGCGCTTTCCGTCTATACCAATGACTTTTTCTCTTCTAGACCAATGACTATTTCTTTTCCACCTTCCCTATTTATTTCATGTGAAACTTTTGAAGAATGCTGCTTTTTTAGTTTGCTGTCAAGGATCATTCCGGTCTTCCAATGTCTCAATTCCTAGAAGAGGACAATTAATGAAAATGGATATTGACTTGGAAATGAGCTAAATATAAGTTGTTTTTATTTTTTTTTAATTGATGGGCCATTAATACACTCCGTGACTCCTCTTTGTTTACTTAAGTGTTTAAGCTTTTCAAGCTTGTGATGTCGGCTTTTCCAGACTGTTCTCTTTCCTTTGGGTACAGTGTTGCATATCTCAGGACTGAATGTCCAAGCATGGGGCTCAGTGTCCCTGTATTAAGATATTATTTAAATTGACAAAATGTTCAGCTTTTATTTTTCTTCTTAGAAAACACTGAACAGACTTAAGGACATTTGGAAGCCTTTCAAAAGCCAGAAACACTTTAATATCGCTCCAAATTGCTACTGACATGTTGAAACCTGATTATGCAAAGAACTTCATCTCTGGGACATGGAATTACCTCTGCCAAAAATAACTCACCTGAGACTTGGAATCTTTTTGTAGCTCAGGGGGAACTGATGTCAGTATAATTAGTTAACAGGCAGGAATCCCCATTTCGAACAAAGACATCATCCATGATTCATGGTATATTTGGAAACAGACTTAAGATGGTTTATGCCGAGCTCAGTTTCATGAAGGTTTCTTATAAGCAGAACTTTATCCCAAATGAAGTTATTATTATTCCACAGCTGAAACTAATACTTCCTTAGGTTCAATGAAAATTTGTCAGAAGACAATGTGGTGTGTGGGAGAGGTGTAACATGTGACAATAAGGGCCAAGTTTGGCCAAAAGCCCTGATCCTACAGGGTATGTTGTGGAAAAGGAATTCTTGATGGTTTTGTAAACTTTTTTTTTTTTGGTTTTTCGAGGCAGGGTTTCTCTGTGGCTTTGGAGCCTGTCCTGGAACTAGCTCTTGTAGACCAGGCTGGTCTCGAACTCACAGAGATCTGCCTGCCTCTGCCTCCTGAGTGCTGGAATTAAAGGTGTGCGCCACCACCACCTGGCCGGTTTTGTAAACTCTTACAAACAAAGCCTGGGAATGCCCATCAAGTCGAGGTAGGCGTGGCATGAAGGACGGACTTCGACAACTGCAAACCGATTTCAAGGGAGGCTGAGAGGCAGATGTGAGGTCAGGAAAGGCTCCATCAGGTAGCTGAAGCCTTCGATGTGAACGGTGGGAGGCTCCAGAGAGGTGTTCACTGTTCTTACAAAGGGAGCAGGAGACCACTGGGAAGGAAGGCATCCCTGACCCTTACAGTTAGCCCTGTACGCAAGCTCAGCAGAGAAAACTGTGCCTTCCACGACACAGATGTTGGGTTTGTCCAGATCTTCAGCACAATGAAAACTGCCCATTCTCATTGCCAAGACCCCATGTGAGATCCATGCTCTGAAGTCAGGAAGCCAGGGGTGGGGCACGGTGGTGGTGGTGGGGTGTTGAAAAGCACTCCTGTCGTCTAGGCCAGATAAGCTGTGCTTTATTCACTCTGGGCAAAGATGGTCACCAGTCAGGCAGCCTGCCAAGGCCTTGTTAGGGCCACATGGGCCACACCCAGGCAGGCACAGGCACACATGCAGGCTCACAGAAAACCAGAGGGTCGTAGGCATGCTGGCAGAAATGGGACAAAGAAGGTTCCTGACCTCAAGACTATGTTTATATAGAACCACACAGAAGTGGCAGAATGTCAAAAAACAGTTATATAACAGATTGCGTCACCATTTCTTTGGATATCTGGTGGCAGCCATGTTCTAGCTTGTTCATACTGATATCCTTATCAGTGCCATTTTGTCAAAATATAAACTGGCCTTTACGAGACCTCCTGTTCCCAAGATTCCACCAGCAAAAAGGAAGCACCTTCAATCCTCCAGACATACTTCCCTACCAATTAGCCAAAACTCACATTCTCTAGCCCAAATAATTTGAAGTGTATGTAGATTTGGTTTTACATATGAAATCTTGATGTTGTAAAAAGACATGCCGAAGTGTAGAAGATTTTCTTTTCATAAATATTTGACACTTTAATTCTATTAATGGTGTTTTCAGGAGCAAAACTCAGGTTTCTAACCCTTTTCTTTGCCAGCTGTTTGCCATCTGTTTTATAAAAGAGGAATCTGAGGCCCAACACTGTTAAAGCTACCGACTGTCAATACTGAGACTTAAGAATAGATCAATAACCAGGTGGTGATGACACACACCTTTAATCCCAACACTTGGGAGGCAGAGGCAGGTGGATCTCTGTGAGTTTGAGGCCAACCTGGTCTACAAGAACTAGTTCCAGGACAGGCTCCAAAGCTACAGAGAAACCCTGTCTCAAAAAATAAAATAAAAAAGAAAACAAACTAACAAAAAAGAATAGATTGATGTTCAGATGTTACTTTGCCCAAATAGCCAACAAGAAGAAAAAAAATATGGTCCCAAATTAGCAATTTGGAAAAAAATGTGTGACTCTTATTTCTCTGTACCCTAAGTTCTGTCTAGCTCAGAGCTGGGTACATGACCAATGTCGAACAAGGACAGGTTAATGAAGTATAAACTTTGGGACCACAGCATCAGGGTCTAAGATCAAACCCTTGACCCAGATCTAGACTACCCACCAAATAGAAGTCACAGTTACCCACTCCGTGAGCCACAGTTTCCCCGGATGGTGGTGTCTCCTTGGCAAAGCAGCTGGGAGGATTTCTATGTTAACAAAGCACCTAGACCTGTGTCTGTTCTCCCATAGCATTTGCTTGGGGAGTACTAGTTTACAGACAGAGAGTCTACACAGACATTGCTTTCTGTTCATCCTAGGTAGACTCAGTTTCTTCATTTCTAAAACGAGAAGCAAGAACACGCTCTGACAGGCCTTGCTCAGTGCCAGATACTATTTTAAGTCTTTGATAGGTATTGATCCGCTTAATTGTGGGCTGCTGAAGAAGCTCCAAGTGAAAGTGCATTGTGGACACGGCACAGCCTCATCAAGGACCAATGCCTCAGACCCATGGCAAATTGGCAAAGCCTTCTGGTTTTAATGCAAATGATGGCAGTGTGTGTCAAAATTAGCAACTGCAGCTTCCTTCTGGAGGCTTGCAGCTTTAGACTGCTCTCCTATGGACAGACACCTCCTCCCTGGACTAGTCAGCGCCTATTTCTTTACTATACTTAAACATGCCGAGGTTAGTAAATATGGTTGTGTAGTTGGTGCCGCTCTGCTCGAGTGCACATGGCACACTTGACCCAGATTTCCTGTGCATGTGTGTCTATGTCTTTTCTTTCTTTATTCTTATGCCATCCCTAGTCTCTCTGAGGAGTGCATAGCTCTCAGAGACCCACAAATGGAGATGGGGAGCTGCCAGGAATTGGTGGCTATGGCATGTAGAATGGTCCGTGAAGTTGAGTGCAGTGGGGTAAGCGCCCAGAATGGTTTTGAACACATTCTACATTTTCTCCCTCTACATTTTCTTTCTTTTTTGGGTGTGGAAGATGAGGATGATGGGAGAAGAAAGAAGGAAAATCCATGAAAATAGGGAGGGAGAAGGTTTGGCACATTATGGATGCACATGCAATCTTCCTTTCCCCATTCTTTTCTTACTTGTCTCTTTTTTTTTCCTTAGTTCATTTGTCTTTTAAAAATATTTAAGTGGCAGAAACATTATCCAGCTTAGCAGTTAGTTCTCTTGCTTCCTTCCAGGCCTCAGGTTTTATTGATGTTTTGATAGAAAGGTTGAGTCTGCCTCAAGAGTCATGGGCACATGAGTTGTTGGCAGAGAACACTGGGAACATGCCACAGCTAGTGGAAGGGGAAAGGTATAAACTATAACATAGTTATATGACCGGATGAAGAGGAAGTTTTAGTGTCTATATATTTTCTTCTGTTCTTTGATATGTACATGGACACACACACACAATCCCCAGATCTTTTACTATCCTTCCCCATCTTCTTCCCATTAGAAAGTGAGCTCAAGTGCTACAATTTGGCAGCAGCGTGTTAACTAGGAATAGCATATGTCTGCCTAGAGATACAGTGATCCACAGTCATGCCTTGCTCCTTAGGGAGGAAGCATGCCAGACCATGTTTATTTTTGGCTTGGAATGGTTAGCTTTTCTAAGACCTCCTTCCTAATGCAAAATAGCCAGACAGGACACCTCTGGGGATCTCTTTCCTATGTGGCGCTAGCTCACGTTTGTCTATGACAGGTTTTCAGACAAGGAATGGATGATACAAAAAATGTGACCCGTTCTTCTTCAGAAAGTATTGCTCTCAGTTGCAGCTCCCAATGAGTTCCTCAGGGCCCTCTGGTTCCTACTTGCAGTCTGAAATCATAGGATTTGAACAGTGACCCACTGATGGCTTCCTTAACTAATCTCTTCCTCCTGGTTTTTCTAAATGCATTTAAGACTCTTAAGTTTTTTTAATGAAATACTTAACTTTGCACTAATATTTTTACGTAAGTTCCTGGAATATGCAGAGCAGTTTCTTGGTTTTTCTTCTCCTGATAGCCCCTGTAGCAGAGCTGACCATCCTGGTCCCCGGGCTGGCATTGAACTTCTGTTTCTCACACTTCCTGACAACGCCTGGCTTTATGACCGGTTGAGCTTTTCAACCATCCACCCAGCAGTGTTTGTCAAAGTCAGTTCTGCCCATGTGCCAAGGGGAGACAGAAGGGAGTTCTGGACTTTGTCATTAATGAGTTTGTGAATCTGAAGCCTGGAGACTTCTGATGTTGAGTTGGTGATGATTAAATTATATTAAATTATATGGTTTGATCTTCATATTATGTCTGTATCAGTTAGCTTTCCTTTCCAGCACTTCAATGAAATATCTAAGAAAATTAACCCATAAGGAGAATTTTTTTTCTTGCTCACGGTGTGGAGGTTTCAGCCACGGCTGGTTGTCCTCCTTCCTTTAGACCTGTGGTGAAGCAACACACCATGACAGGTGGAGCAAAACTGCTTACCTCATGGTCAGGAATCAAACGAGAGTGAGGAGGGTGCCAAGGTCTGATGGCCCCTTTCAAGAGCATCCGAGTGACCCACTAGCCTCTGGCTAGGGTCTGCCTCCTGAGGGTTCCACTGTTTCCTTTTAGTGCCATTGTAGGGGCCAGGCTTTAACAGGCAAGCCTTTGCAGGGCATTTGAGAGCCAAACTTTGAGCCTAACTTGATTAGTCCTCCAGAACCCATTAATATCCATCAAGATGAGGTTTAATAGCCATGATGAGGCATAGAGATGGTTAAACAATCTGGCTATGATGTTTTGAGGTAGGGCAGGGAGGTGACTGGGATTAGAGGAAGTCATTAGTGTGGATCCCTGTGGTGGTTTCAATAAAAATGGGCCCCATAGCCCCATAGGGAGTGGCACTATTAGGAGGTGTTGTTGGTATGAAGAAGAACACTTAAAAGAAATCCCACACTAGCTGAGAATTGAGTAACTAGAGGGTTATTTATTTAGGGGTAGTCTCACAGATCACAATCCTCTGCTGGACCGGGGAACAGCGACCAAATCCCACAGCGGGAAAAAAGGCCAGACATGTGCTTTACATTAGCATATAAAGTATAAGGGGCCATGCCCAAGTGGGCAGGTAACTTAAAGGCTACTGGCTGTAGGAATTCCTTTTGTTTAAATAAGAAATTTCTAAGCCTAATACAAAGTTATATACAGTAAGATCAAATATCAGGTATAAAAACTGGAATTACAACCAGTATAAACAATATCAAGCAAGAAACATGTAATAAATGTTTCAATAATTATCCTATCCTAATGAGTTTAAGTCTTGTATAATAAATAACTTGGCCAAGTCATGAGAGGAAAGTAACAACAACTGTCTAGTCTTCAACCCCAATGAAGACCCGAGAAGGGAAATAATATTACTTGAGTAAGCAGGAAGTGCAATCAAGCAACTTCCAAAATGTGCAACAAATGACAGAGACACTGGTTACCTGGGCAATCACCCAAAATCTCATTTGCAACGTTGGAGCAACCAACTTTGGCTAAGGCCTAGAGTAACTGACAGACCATTTTCAAAGGCAGGAAATTTTTCAAAACCATCTTATCCTGTCTTGGCAAGATTTGACAGCCTTTTTTCTTGTATCCTGATTGTCCTGTCTGGATATCACGCATTTTGTCAGTGGTCTATGCATGGGCAGTTACTCGCCCAAAGGCCATTTTTGCCAAGAAGAAAACATTCTCCAAGTGAAGTGTCTTCAGTGTTTAACATTCTCTCGGGAATAGATCAGGAGCAATCGTGTCTCACTTCAACAGAATGGTAAATTTAAATACCATATTCTACAGCTCTTTGAAGTGGTTGAAGATTACCTATCTATGCAGAATACAATCTCTGTGTATCTAAAGAACCTGATTAGTCTAACTATAAGTATGGCAAACATGGATGACTATTGACCTATGAATATTAATACCTATATAACTTAAAGACTAAGACTTCATATTAGAATATTAAACAATCTTTAAACAACTGTGCAACAAATGAGGACAATGATCTCAAAATGTAACAATGTATAAGTATCTTGAGCAGAGGTAGAAATGTATACTGCAATATGATAAATATATCCTAAAATTGTATCAATATACAAAATATCTTAAGCAGAGGTAGAAGCATGCCTGAATACAATATGACAAAATAACTTTGCCTAGATATACAAATATTGTAGATGAAAATAGAAACATTTAATATAATTTAAGTTTGTATCAATATACAGGAATCTATGCCAATGTAAATTGCCTATAAATAATAGCTCATAAGTATTCACTCCATTACTCATTATTATTATTAGTGTGAGTAAGCTCACACTAATCTATTATCCCATCCAATTTCTACCCCTCCTTTTTAAAGAGATCCCTGAGACTACATAATTTTCCCCCAACCCCCAACCCTATAACAATTATAATAAACCCCTAAATGATGTCGCTAATCTTGAGGACAAACTTTGTTGGGAGGGGGGATGTCATCTTCTAGAATTACTTCCAGCTGTCATGGGGAAGATGTTCTTTCTATGGAATCCTTTGAAAATAAAATGATGGTTAAATTCCAGGATTACTGTATGGTATAATTGCAAATAGTCTCTGAGTGTTTGGTAGGGTTTTTCTGAGGTTCCAATTTGGAGTTCTGGCCAGAACATTGTAAAAATGTGCACCATTTCAGCTAATCAAATTGGAACCATCTTGAGCAGCTGGTACCCAAAACAGGTCTTATATTAGTGCTGTCAGCATCATGATGTCATATCAACCAGGAGGAGTTGTTGTGGGGCCTGATCTTCTTCCTGGAAACTTCAAAGATTGCTGCAGGAAAATTCATTGTTCATGTTCAAATAAACATTATTTATATAGACATATACAGACATATATATTCAATGAAAGGTACAATAGAGACAAAAATAGTTATGAAGAAAAGTAATTTTTTTCTAAATTCTTTCTTCTTTCTGTCCCATACCAAATGGCTCTTGACATTAGACAGAAACTCTGAATATTTCTTTTAACAACATGCTTGGATTTAGAGGACAGAGCTATTGTCCAACTCCAAAACCAGCTCTATATATTCATAAATATATATGCATATTTAAATGTATATGTTTTGATCACCTATCCTTAAAAGTCATATTTCTTTTTTTTTGTTGTTGATCCTTATTGAATAGTTATTTTTCCTTCCATCAGAATACAAACATCCAGGGACTCTTGAATTTTTGAAGATATGTGTTTTCCTGTAAAGACAAGAGCAGAACCTTGCCCCAACCCTATATGCTTTCCTTACCACCTGTATGGTTGTCACTGTTGTGGATGAGCTGCCATTTCTCTTTATCAAGAGGTTTCTCTTCTTCAAAGCAAATCTTTATAAATTTTGATGGTATTCATAGTCTTTCTCCTGTGGAAACAAGAGCAAAACCCCTTCCCCAACCTAGCACATTTCCTGGTTTCCATTGTGACATCAATACATCCTTGAAATACACGGGCTGACTTAATTCAGATGACTTTTCTATTACCCAGTCTCTCTGCTGCTGTTGTACCTTTCTCATTAGCATTAAGAAAATTTGAAATTCAAGGTTAATAAAGCATTATGTAACCTATTTCTGGGAGTATTTTTCATCCCTTTCTGTTTATTTAACATATCCTTTATAGTTCGATTTGATCTTTCTACAACTGCCTGACCTGTAGGATTGTGTGATATACCTGTAATATGCTTTGTATTGTAATAAGCAAAAACTGTTTCATTTTCTTAGAGACATATGCTAGACCATTATCTGTCTTTATTTGTGCAGGTATACTCATGATAGCCATAACGTATAATAAATTGTGATTACTGAATCATCCTTTTCTGAGGTTAAAGCAGTTGCCCACAGAAAACCTGAATAAGTGTCAATGGTGTGGTGTACGTATTTTAATTTTCCAAATTCTGCAAAGTGGAACACAGCCATCTGCCAGATTTCACTCATTTGAGTACCCTTTGGATTAGTCTGGGCAGGTAGAAATGTTTGTTTATAGAAAGAACAAGTAGGACATCTCTTTATAATCTCCTTAGTTTATTGCCATGTAATAGAAAACTCTTTCTTTAAACCTTTGCTATTGACATAATGTTTCTTATGGAATTCTGAGGCCTTCAACATACTTCCAATCAGTAATCAATCAATTTCTGCATTACATTGTGCAAGAGGACCTGGCAGACCCATATGGAATTGGGTATGTGTTATGTATATGGGACAAAGCCTATTCCTAATTATATCTTGAACCTGAATGAATAATGAAGTCAATTCTATATCATCTGGTATAAATTCAGTGGTTTCAAAATGCAAAACTCTTTCTGCATATTGTGAATCTGTAACTATATTAAGAGGTTCTTTAAAATCCCTTAGCACCATAAGAATAGCATATAATTCTGCCTTTTGGACAGAATTATAGGATTTTGTTCCACCTTACCTAATTCTTCTAATTTGTAACCTGCCTTCCCCGATTTATTAGCGTCAGAATAAAATGTATGGGCTTCAGTTATTGGAGCATCTCATACAATTTGGGGAAGAATCCAAGAAGTACTCTTTATAAGGTTAAGTCTATCGCTTTTGGGATAATTGCTATTAATTCCTCCAAAAAAAATTAGCAAAAGCTCTTTGCTGTGGTTCTTTGTCTTCCCATAACTTTTTTACTTCATCAGCAGTAAAAGGCACTACAATCTCTGCTGGGTCTACACCTGCTAATTGATGAAGCCTCAATTTACCTTTTATAATTAATTCAGAGAATTTTTTACATAAGTTTTTAATTTTTTATTTGGCTTATGTGGAAAAAAAGATCCATCCTAAGATAATATTATCCCTCTGCATTAAAATTCCTGTAGGAGAAATTCTGGAAGGCAATATGACTAGAATACAATTAAGATTTGGATTCAGCCTATCCACATGTGCCTCCTGTAATTTCTCCTCAACAATTGTCAATTCCTTTTCTGCTTCAGCTATTAATTCTCAAGTCTTTATCACCTTCTAAGGTTTTGTTAAATGAATTATTAGATCAGGTGTTATCCCAACAGCCAGTTGTAGACTGGAAATGTCTCCTAGCAATCGTTGAAAGTCATTAAGAATCTGCAACTAATCTCTCCTAATTTATGCCTTTTGTGTTCTAATTTTCTGTAAACCTATTCTATAACCTAGGTAATTGACAGAATCTCCTCTTTGTATTTTTTTTCAGGAGCAATTTGTAATCCCCATTTTGGCAAAACTTTCTTTACTTCTTTAAACATTCTTTCTAAAGTATCTATGTTTGAATCAGATAGCAAAATGTTATCCATGTAATGGTAAATTATAGATTTCAGAAACTTTTTATACATTATTTTCAATGACCGACTTACAAAGTATTGGCATAGTGTGAGGATATTGAGCATTCCCTGTGGAAGGACAGTCTACTGGTATCTCCTATTAGGCTGAGAATTATTATAAGTAAGCACTGTGAAGGCAAATTTTTCTCTGTCCTTTTTTATTAAAGATACAGTGAAGAAACAATCTTTTAAATCAATAACCATAAGAGTCCATCCCTTTAGTAATAGAGAAGGCAGAGGAATTTCAGATTGTAGAGGGCCCATAGGTTGAATTACCTTGTTGACAGTTCTTAGATCTGTCACCATTCTCCATTTACCAGATTTTTTTAACAACAAATACAGGAGAATTCCAAGGGCTGGTTGATTCTTCAATATGGTGAGCATCTAGTTGCTCCTATACCAGTGTTCTAAAGCCTGCAGTCTGTCTTCTGTTATCAGCTACTGTTTAACTCAAATTGGTTTCTCAGTTAGCCATTTTAAAGGTAGGGCTCTTGGTACCTCTAAAGCTTTGCTAGTTGCCTTGTGTTCTTGTACAGTCTGAATGGCTGGTGACCTTTGTGTCTAGTATCTTATAAGATCCTTCCCATAATTATGAGTTTCTGTGACTGCAGGAATGTTAATCTGGGTATTCCATTGCTGCAGCAATCATGACCCCATAAATTCATTGCAATATTAGCCACATATGGCCTCAGATTTCCTCTCTGTCCTTCTGGCCCTATGTAGTCAACACATCTCGTGCTTTGTTTCATTTGAGATAGGGTTCCAATTCCTAGTAATTGAAATCTGCCTCTTGAAGAGGCTAGTTTGGATGCCAAGATTCTGGAGTAATGATACTCACTACCACACTCATATCTATCAAACCCACAATTACAATGCCATTTATATGCACTCTTAGCTATGGTCTTTGAACATTTATAGAAGACTGCCAGAATATACATTTTCTATTTCCTATTGGAATTTTTGATTTATCCTTCATATTTATTCCATCATCTAGAACAGAATGGTTTTTTTACAGAAGGCTCTAGAGTTTTTAATTTTCCTTGTGAGACATGTCCTCCATAGAGACTTGGAATGACTGGACCACTTTTGACATGGGAGGCTACGAGAGGCCCCCCCCCCAAGGAGTTTCCCAATGGTATCAGGTTGCTTTGTTTGTCTTTTGTTGATCTGCATTCATTGGTCCAATGTTGGCCTTTTCCACACCTTCTACATATACATGAAAGCTGAGTCCTCCTATTCTTACCATTCCCAAAGGAGATATTATTCCTAGGAATTCCTTGTCTACAATCCCTTCTCAAATGTCCTAATCTACCACAATTAAGACATTTGACATTCTGATGTCTCCTCATTTCTTTGGCACTTGCTTCTCCTACCCAAGATTCAGTATTGTAGTCAAATGTCTCAATGTTCATTGTATGCAGGATTCATTCTTCCACTGGTGATGATCTAACCTTTAAAGACCCAAGTATCTTTTTGCATTCTATGTTGGCATTTTCAAAAGCCAGAGATTCAATAAGTACTCATCTAGCATCTGGGTCTGTTACTCCTATTTGTATAGCCTTAGTTAGTCTTCATAAAAAGTCACTAAAGGGTTCTCTCTGGCCCTGTTTAACACTGGTGTATGATTCAATTTGTTTTCCTAGTTCTTGAATCCTGTCACAATGATTTAAAGCTGCTTTGTGGCATAGGGACAAGATTTGTTCATCATAAAGAACTTGAAATTGTGGGTCAGCATAAGTGCCCTCACCAAGAATTTGGTTTTAGGAAGTCTCAAGTCCTTTTGCTTTTCCCTGTTGTTCTAAAATTTTACCTCTTCTCTGAAATAGCATTTAAACATCAGTTGAGGTCCATCATTCAGGACTGCTGAAACTAACTGAAGCCAGTCATGGGGCATGGATTTAATGCTAGAAACCCATGTCTTTATCATCTCCCTAACAAATGCAGAATGCAAGCCGTAAGCTACAATTGCTTGCTTAATTTCGTTTAGATCATTCATTCCTATAGGTATCCATCTACTTTCTTTTGATCCTTTTGGGCTTTTAGAACTTGGTGCTTTGTCAGAGTAGATCACAGGGTAGGAATCTAAAACCCTGGATAAGTCATCTCTGACAGCGACTGGCGATGTTGAATCCTGTCCTTGTGCCTTCTTTCCCTGATCATCAGCTCCAATAATTTCCTCAATTGTTTCAAATCTTTTTACTACTGTCTTTTGTAAAGCCTGAATCTCCTGGCCTGTATATATTTCTAGCGATTTCATTGAGGCACCTAGCTTCTGGTCCTCATTCTGCATGCACAATTCCAAGGTCTGAAGTTTTTCTTTTAAAGATAACACCTCATCCTTGGACATTATTGGATAGCATGCAGATTGCCATCCTGGAGAGATACTCTATCTGCTAACCTATCATAACCTTTTAACAAGAATTTCGATTTTCAAATTCAACAGTATAAATTCTTTCAGATAATTTCTCAGTATCCTTTGACATAGATTCAATTTTGTCTGTCAAATTAATGTTACCCTTTTCAGTAGTATTAATTTTTTTCAGGTAACTTTTGACTTTCAATTGTATTAATTCTGTCAGCTAGGTGTTCATTATTAATCTGTAGAGACTGTATCATTTCTAAAAGTGCCTCATTCTTGGCTCTGTTATCAAACCATTTTCTTAAGTATATAATATGAAGGAAAAAAACTGAGTCCCAGTATCCAATAAATGGATATATCACCACAACCATATAAGCCTTGTAGAATACAATTAGCAAAAAAGTTACTAAAAGTTTCAATGGTAATGTTGTCTGCAATTATACAACTTTTGTTTATTGATTTATTAATTACCAATTATGAATTGGTAAATTGTTTTAGGTGTAATAAGTATTGTGGCTGCAGAGTCACAACTAGGGTTGCAACCTGGTGTCATGAACAGTCCTGAGTGGCTTTGGTTTCCCTGCCTTGGTTCTGGTTAAATACTGAGAAATATGCATTGCTTGACAAATTGAAAGCAACTAAATCAATTCTGTACATGGAGCAAGAAGCCGAGAACTCAGGAGCTGGGAGTACAAACTGGAAGTTGTGCAAGTTTCCACAGGGCAGAAAACACAGCAGTGGGGTGTGTGTGTGTGTGTGTGTGAGCTTGGGAAATTTCCAAGTCACTGCACACAGTTAGCTCTGCTGTGGTAGGGATTTTACAAAAAGCTTATTAAGTAAAAACAAGCCAAGTGAGCAGAGGTGGGAGACTTTCTGGGCTATGGACCTTTAAGCTGGTCCACCCAGTAGGTGTGGAGTCTGGATCTACATGGGGCACCAGATGAAGAAGGACACTTAAAAGAAATCTCACACTAGCTCAAAATTGAGTATAATAGAGGGTTATTTATTTAGGGGTAGACTCACAGATCACAGTCCTCTGCTGGAATGGGGAACAGCAGCCGAATCCCGCAGCTAGAAAAGAGGCTGGACGTGTGCTTTACATCAGCATATATGGTATAAGAGGCCACATCCAAGTGGGTGGGTAACTTAAAGGCTTCTGGTGGTAGAAATTCCTACAGCAGGAGTAGGTATGGCTTTGTTGGAAGAGATGTGTCACTTGGAGGTGAGCTCCAAGTCTCAAATTGGAGGTCTCAGATTAGGCCCAGTGTGGCAGTCTCTTCCTCCTGCCTGCAGATCCAGATGTGGAACTCCCAGCACAGTGTCTTCCATGCTTCCCACCATGATGATAATGAAGTAAGCCTCTGAACCATAAGCCAGCCCCAGTTAAATGTTTTCCTTTATAAGAGTTGCTGTGGTCATGGTGTCTCTTCACAGCAATAAAACCCTAAGACAAATCATCACAACTGAATATTGCTGGCTTTTATAGAACGTTGGGGTCACTTCTTTCATGTATTTTTGGGGTTTACCAGTCAGCTCCACATTGCAGGCGCCAATATGTTGGGAACCATCCCAGACATAAACCATTTTTCGTACCAGAGTGGAGGTGTGGGAATAAATGAGGCACAGTTTACATGACAATATTGGGAGGGAGTCTCAGAGTTCATTTAAATCCTGAAGATCGCCCGCGTTTATTATCCAAACAGCTTTTATATCAAAACATAAACTGAAGGAGAATTTATTAGCATTGTGTTTCCTAGGTGGGGGGAAGGGAAATGACTTAGGTCATGTCTATAGCTATGTTTGTTTTGTCACACCCATGCCCATTTTGTCATGTAGACTGAAAAACACCTCTTCCCCAGGTGACCTCCTAAATTACACTAGAAGGAGCAGAATGATATTTCATATCCTGACCACTTGTTTAGGATGGCATGAAGTAGTTTTTAACTATCAAAAGGCTAGGTGACCACCTTCTGTGTGGCAGGTGCAAATTGCACCTTGTGGGTTGCTCAGAATTCTCTGACCGCCAGACAATGTAGGAATATGGGCCTGTATAATTTGACCCCTACAATAGAGGAGATCAGAACATATCCACCCCCCTACCCCCCCACATTCCTGGCCTCTTGCCATATGCTTCCTTGTACCACACTGTGAGACTGAATGTAAAGATTATCACCAAATGCTGCCCCTTGACCCTGTTACCTGTGGAAGTATGAGTCAAAATGAACCTCTTTCCAGCATTTCCAACTATTCTAAAGTGTTGTATTACTGGGAGAAAACAAAGTAGAAACATATAGTGACTTTGAGCAGAAGAATAGGATGTAGACAGAGTCGGTGTAGAGACTGCCATGTGACCAGTCAAGAGGATTGTGCTGCCTTCAAAGGAGCGAAAGCATGAGCAAGAGCAAGTGTTACCATGCAGGCATTCAGACATGGAGTGGGCCACTTCAGAACCCTCACTATAGGGAGGATCCCGCTTCTGTGCTGGGCACCCGACTGTAGCTGAGGGTTGCCTCACATGGGTAGGAATGGCTGATGGCTGGCAGAGTACAGGTACCGGGAAATTCTGACATGGAATGAGGATTCTACTTGAAAGTGGTCCAGAACATGGATTTGGAAGACGATGGGTCAACATTTTATCTCTGCTCCACTACCTGTGACCACAGGCTCCTTTTATTTTTGTTTATTTTAAACACATCTTTGGCCCTTAGTGTCTTCATCCATACTATGGCCATTTTGATAATAGCTCCTTCACAGGGATGTTACGCTCCATCAAATGCTCAAAATCATATGCAGCTCACAGAAAGTGGTAAGTGAGGAAAAGGCAGCATCATCAATGCTCCAAGGGAAGATGAGCTGACGCCGTGATGTACCCTTGGGTAGTAGTAGCAGGGGTGACTGCAAAGCTAGCACCCCAACTCCACTCAGCTGAGGACTCAAACCTGATTCTTGTGGATATCAGGGAAGGGACAGGTTTATGCTGAAATTCCAAGAGCCATGCTGATGTCCTCTCAGGGCGGGAGGGCAGGCAGTCTCCTCCTAGAGCATACGGCTTGGCAGATAGCAGGAGTTAGCACAGAGGTGACAGTGCTCAACAGGGAACATGGGTTGGGAGCTGACTGGGCTTGCTGTTGGCTCCATGCCAGACACCCTTGAGATTGCTCAAAATAGCTGAGGGGCGGAAAGTCCCGTGTTTGCAGAAGGTGGCATAAGTAGGCTTATGAATACTGGTCTCTTGGGTGGAGAGGGCTCAGATGACAGAAAGAGTTGGTTTGGCTCCCAACCCTGCCGCTAACTGGACTTAAATGATTGGGAGAGCTAGTTCATCTTATTCATTACTGAGTATGTGGACAGATTTAGTGTTCTCATGACTAAGTGTCACATCTTCGAGCCTCAGTTTCCCAGCTGTGTGTATATATATTATATCCCCCCATCTGGGGGATACAATGACCTCTCATACAGACAAGGCCCGTTGGCATCTGAGTTCCCCAGTGAGTTATGATCACTTCCTTTTTATTGTAAATATCCAGTTTATTGGTTCCATAGAAACTGCGTGCATTTGTTTGTTGACTGAGGTTTCTGTCCTGCCCAGTTCCCACATTCATTAAGTCCCAAAGAAAATCACACAGAGGTCTACATTAATCATAAACTGATTGGCCCATTAGCTCAGGCTTCTTATTAACTCTCATAACTTATATTAGCCCATTATTCTAATATATGTTAGCCACATGGCTTGATACCTTTTTCAGCAGGGCAATCACATCTTTCTTCAGTGTCTGGGCAAGACTGCAGAGGGAGCTTCCCTCTTTCCAGAATTCTCCTGTTCTCTTTGACCTGCCTCTACTTCCTGTCTGGTTGTCCCGCCTATACTTCCTGCCTGGCTACTGGCCAATCAGCGTTTATTTAAAACATAATTGACAGAATATAGACAATTGTCCCACATCTTTGTTGATGCAAACTGACCATGTTTTCATGCAGAAGAGTGTTCCAGTGAAGTGAATATAGTCAGTTCTGCACTGGCCAAGGATGAGATCCTTTAAGGGAAGCAACATTACCTCTTTTCAGCTTTCCCTCAACAAGATCGGGGTTTTGCAACACTTAGTTTTGACCCAGCGCTTTCTGACAGAGCTCAAAGTATTAACTCTCCAGTTACAGATGAGCAAATGTTCCAAACTGTATACTCAGTACCTGAAAACATCATTATTTGAGGCTGACAAATTGTAACATAATGAAAGATACTAATTAGAATCTAAGAACTTAGATTGTGTTAACACTACACATTCTTTGCCTGTGAATGCATGGTATTTGAATGCACATATGTTCACATGCACATCCACATGTGTTTGAATGCACAAGGAGGCCAGAGGTTGTTATCAAGTGTCTTTCTCTATCACTCTCCATCTTACGTTTTGAGACAAGATTCCTCCCCACATCTCTCTCTGAACCATTTTTATTAGACTGGCTGGCCAGCATGTCATCAGAATTCCCCATCCCTGTCCTTGACTTCTAGCTCCAGAGTTACAGCCATGCACTGCCCTGCATGGCTTTTACATGGTGCTGTGGATCCAGATTCAGGAGAGTAACTGGATCACAGGGAAGTTGTCAGTCAGTGTGAAACAGCTGCCACGGAGATTTGTTTTGGCTTATGCTTTCAGAGGTGTCAGTCCATGGTCTTGCTTCTCATGGTCCCATAGTAGAACTGGAAAGCCAAGGAAGTTGCTCACCTTGTGCAGCTGAAAAGCAAAAGACAGAGGAGGGTCCTGGTCCCTGAACTTCCTTCAAAGATTTGCTTTCAATTGCCTAACTTCCTTCTACTAGGCCCCACCTTGCGAAGATCTCACAATAACTCCAGGAGTGCCACAGACTGCTGACCAGGCCTCAGTACCAGAGCCTCCAAGGGACACATATCCAGACGACATCCCCCAAAACAGCCAATAGGAGGGGCTTGTTCCATGTTTGCTCTCCATTCCTTGTGATGTCCTAGCAAATCTTTGATGCTGTGTAGCCAGGCAACTAACTGGATCAAACCTGATTTTCAGTATACATTCATCATCAAGTCAATCATGTCTAGGAGGTCCTTGTGGTATATGCCTGTAATCCTAGCACTTCTGAGAGGGAGGCAGATGGGTCAGGAGTTCAAGGCCAGCTTGAGCTACATAGTAAGTTCAAAGCCTGCCAGGACTCGATTAGGCTAGGTCTCAAGGGGAAGAAAGAAGAAAGAAAACAGTTTTTTTTTTATTTTGCAGCTGTTTCACTCTTCTCATATGGAGCAAAATGCATGAGATTTGCTGTGGCTATTTCTTTCAAAAGCAAAATAACATTTGGTTAGCTTGAGGTTGAAATTATACTCTGGATGGCTGAAATTGCCTGCTAATTAGCTGTCAGGCAAGGATGAATATGCTGAATTTAATTTTTTGAAATGAAATGAAGCAAACACCACGTGCACGCTAATGCCAACACGTGTTAATGTGACTGGATTCTGCTTGCCGTTTCTCTCACTGAATCAAAATGTTACTTGTACCTCGGCTGGGTGAAACACACAAAATATTTGGGAGTGAAATCAGTGCTCAGAAGGTTTGTTCAACGCTAACACTTTCCCAGCCTGTTTCAAGATCAGAGCGACCTTCCTGTGCTATAGAAAATATTATTTATTGATGGGGGATAGAATTTCATTAAGGACAAGTTGGAGCTACTTAATATGACCAATAAAAATGAACCCAGTGGCCTGGATAGCAAAATATCTCAAAATGTAAATCACCACAGCTAGACACAAGCTTTTAACCACTTTAATTGGTAGAATTATAATTGGTATGCAATAGATCTTACAACAAATGTAGATATGACGTCATCAAATATCAAAGACGTTGCACACCTTCTCAGCTTTCAACGGTGTCAGCTAACTTATTCCAAGAGAGAAATGTGGCAAAGAGCTAATATCAACTAACCTTTCCAGGATCAAAGTTGAAATGGTACATCCATTTGCCTTCAAAAGAAGGTTAAAGGCAAAGGTGAATTGACGTGCAAATTAGCATCTGGACCATTCGCAAGTTTTCAAGATGCACAGGATTGAACCATGCACCCTTGCAAGCAAGATGAAGGGCAAACAGATCACATTAGACAACAGTCTACTCCTCTGAGGCCTCGGGGTGTGCAAGGCAGAGGTCTTCCGCCATTAGTGCTCAGGCATCCATGGTCATCCTAACCTGGATCCTGATGCACGCCTGTGAGACCTGCATCCTGGGCCATCTTTACAGTCAGAGGGGAGACCATTTTTTGTGGTTCCAGGAACAGGTGACCCCGCATCATGCAGGTGCATGGGGGGGGAGTTCAGAGCTCTGATGACCATCTGATGTGGCCATGACATTAACTGGAGCTTTATAGAATAAGTAAAAATGACACGCCAGTATAACAGCACATAAGAAACTGAGATCACTTATAGACCTATATAATAGTTGAAATGTCCATAAATAGCTTTTCTCCAGAAAATGAAAACACTGTTGACACAATTTCATTAATCCTCACAGTACGTCTGTGAGGTAGGAAGGGGTGAGACCACTAAGAAGGCATCACCCCCATTTTATAAATGAAGACACAGCTGTGCAGGGAGGACTGGGGGGGTCCCACCAGGGTCCCAGGAAAAAAAAGCAGAGTTGCATATCATTCTCTGGTCACTTGCAGTCCATTGAGAAGAGGCTCCTCGCTCACTTTCTGCTCTGACTTTCTCTCTAAAACATTGAGCCAGTCTTATCCATGATGGGGTGTGATTGTTTAGATTTACTAGGGTCACTAATTTCCCTTGTATAGACTTGAACTAACTCTCCCTGAGGTAAAGGATATCAATTATTGGCATGTATTTCAGAGGGGCGTGTGTGTGTGTGTGTGTGTGTGTGTGTGTGTGTGTGCGTGCGTGTGTATGTAGCAACATTTGTAGAATAAAGATGCTGGGATCTCTCTAGACCAATTCAACAGAAGAAAAATATATTTGGCAAAGTAAATTCTCACATGTGCACATTTTATACTATCAAGCAAAGCAAGGGTCATGCTTTGAATTTTGAGGGGACGCTGTCACCTCACTGCGTACGACTGTGCTGTGTTTTGCTGGAAGCAATTGGAAACTAACCAGAGCAAAAGCAGTCACGTGTCCATGCACAATGGCATCCTTTGGCATGAAAAAAAATTCTTGCTGTGTCCTTGGTTTCTAACAGGTGAGGGTTCTGGGAGGGAAGCTGGTTCCTCTGGCCTAGGCCTGACCCCAGAAGGGGTTCCTGAAGTGCAGCCTCCTAAAGTGTCTCATGGAGAGCTTCGTGTCGTGTGTCAAAAATGTTTTGGGCTGGTGGAGGAAAATGAGATGTAGAATGCCCTGTCCTTTGCCTAACTGGAGACCTGTGAACAGATCAGGGTAGCAATGGGGGACAGTTGTTAATGTCAAGCGTGGCCAGAGCGCATACCCTTGTAGTTTCTATGAGAAGGTTTGTGTGTGTGTGTGTGTGTGTGTATGTGTGCTTGTGTGTTCATATTCAGGGTTATCTTAGTTTCTGCGAACCCCTCTCTGCTTGCAGACGACCTCTGATGATCACTCTTTCCTTTTGGCACCTCTGAGATTTAGGAAGAATTTTCCCCAGCACCTGGATGGCAGGTTGTGGGAACCTATTTGTGATCTCCACACCGGAGGGCTGGAGGATAGCACTATAGTGTTCTTTTATTTTTTTCAACAGAAGCATGGGGCAGGATCTGTCTGAGGAATTAAAAACTGATGGTTTCTTGTTCTCTGTGACATCATAGGACAATGTAACACATTTTAAGATGCATGCTCTCTACTACATGAAATCGGGGCATAAGATGCTGGGTCCCAGTATCAGATGTTGCTGAACAGTGGTGTACAGCGGTGTAGCCCTGGACAAAGCTCTCTAGAAACACCAACAATATAAGGCAACTGCACATGCCAGAAAGCAACCTATCAGTCAACAAGCTAACACTCTGGAGAAAAAAAAAAATGATGTCTTACTTTGTTAAAAATGAAAGGGTTTTACTGATGTCTGAGTGTCTTTTTACATCACAAGGACATCACAAGACATCTGGGTCTCAATGTCAGCCTTTGATGTGTCCGGCGAGGAGGCTCTTTGTGGTGGCAGGTTGTCCTGTGCAAAGTAGGGGGTTAGTGTGAGCCACAGCCTCCACCCCTTAGTAGTGTTCCAAGACAAATAGTAGCAGTCAAACATTGCCACCGGACATTTTCAAATGTTCCTGGCTGGGCTCGGGGTGGAGACAAAATCATTTCCTGATGGTTAATAAGTGAAATAAATAAATGCCGGTAAAGGAAAAATATCTATTTCTCAAAATTTGTTGTACAAGATTTTGAGACTGGAGACCCAGAGGTGTTCATTTATTAAAAGGAAGAATGAGTAAGGTAGGTGTTAGGGAGAATAAACAGGCAATTCTTGGTGTCTACTTCCTATGGAAGGTTAACTGTCTTTTTAAACATTGTTTTAAAATAGCATATAGCCATTCCCCAACCCGTTGCTTTATGTGTGCGAAGTGAGAGTTCCCCCTACCATGGGGAGCTGGCTCCTACTTCCTTCAAGAGGGTCCCTGTGAGCTTTTGTTCCTCCCTTCTTCCCCCACCCTTATTCTCCACATACCTCTCCCTTACTGTTCTTCGAGCTCAGCTCTCAGCCTCTCTTTTGAAACTGTGCCGTAACTGTTCTGAAAGCCAGTGGGCTGGGATCCCCATGGCCTTCCAGGGGCCTGGGTGGGGAGAACAGGTTGAGAGCTAAGACTGACAGCAGCCCGCTGGGCTACCTTGCGCTTGCCTGCTGGTCTCCTCCTGGGTACAGCCGTCTTTCATCTTTCCTAATTAGGCAGCTGAGAGTTGTCTGTCTGCTTGTAGGACCAAGTAGGCGTCCTGTCAGATATAGCCAGGCAAAGAAGGATTACAAAGAAATCAAGAAACCCTTGCTTCCTCCACACAGGGTGATAGCCTCCAGGGATTCCTTTCTCTTCTCCCCACTGATCCTCTGTGTAATTTCCTGGAGAGAAGTTTAAGAAATAACCCAAACCAAAAGTTCCCCTCAAATTAAATCCCCAACAGGGCAGCCCGAGCCCTTTTCCTCAGTGGGTCCTTCCGAAGTGGGTCCTGCGGTGGGGGCTGTAACCTCCACCTCATAGTGTCCGGCCTGGTCAGTGCAAAGATGGCCCGTGCCAGCTGCAAATCGGCCTCCATTGGCCTGTACAAAATGGTTCTTTTGTACCAGAAGGGGGATGTTGTAGTAGCAGCCAGAGGAGAGGGAGGAACAAAAACAACAAAACAAAACAAAACAAAACAAAACAAAACAACCATACCAACCAAACAGGGCTTGCGATTGTCATTCAATGAGCATCAAGTACTTGTTATTAATTCTACTGGATAAGCACTTATAAATAAAGGACAGCTATTTCTTGTGCCCAGCCACCTTCCTTTGTTAGGAGTCGTCATAGAGAGGGTTGTTGTAGTTTCCCCAGGACCCGTAGTCATGGTCGTCCAGCAGCCTTCCGTAGGAGGAATGCCTGTGTGAGGAGAAGATGACGTCACTTGTAGATGTACCATCTGAGGACAAGCTAATACCCCGTAGCCTGAACCCAGGATGCTCACAGGTCCGTGGGAGGGAAAGGCATGAGACAGGCCAGTAGGATAACCCTGGACTATGCTGACCCTAGTTATCAACATCCTCCTAGGAGCCGGCCTGGCCCTTTCTGTTGATATTGGCTGAGTCTTTTTCTCCTTCACCTCCAGAGCAGGAGAAGGGAGGGGAGGCTCCATGTCCACAGCTGTCCAGTAAGAAAGGAAGGGAAGGGAAGCTGGGGTCTAGGACCTTGATGTGGGTCCCGGGCCTAATTTTCCCTAAAGTGATATCCACAGAGTCACAGACATTATTGCTGTTACCACTGTTCTTGGTGTCTTGTTGTCATTTGTAAAGTGAGTCTAGACTCAGTTTTTAGTAGATCCTCAAAATCAAGACTGGGGGAAAGAAGTGTTTCTCTGATGAGGAAAACAGCCTTCAGGAAGTGTAATTGATATGCTCCGTAATTACTCTTCTTCTTCAGCTAGACTACATGTTTCATGAGGGTAGCTATAATTTGCCTGTTATGTTTATTCATGGTTCTATTTCTAGCATCTACAAGATCTGGCACACGGTAAGTCATCCATAATGGTCTGTGGAAGACACAGGAACTGACAAAGATGTATCTCGAGTTCTCACAAAAGTGAATCTCTTCACAAAGACGGGCACTTCCCTGGGAATGGCATGGGCATTTAAAGACTAAAATGAACGACAGAATCGAAACAACATCATAAACACACACATGGTGCCTCTGAGGTTCCTGCTAGCGTGTGCATTCTTACACGTGTCATAACCGCCCACGATGTCAATGCCCCTTCAGAGCCTGGGTAGGCTGCCCTCTTTGCTGGGCTGAGGTGACAATCAGACTCTGGGAACCTGAGGGATAAGAGCTGAATTTATATCCAGGGGGCTGAGATTGAATTGGAAATCATGGATGCTAACTACAGCACAGAAAACACGCCCAGTCCCCATAGTCTTCTCTCAGTCAGAGGCGAACAGTAAGCAAAGTAGAAACACAAGCGGAGGGACACAAAAGACCTTTGCTCCACTTCCATAGGCTACTAAAACACCTGCCCCTCCCCCTGCAGCTTCCTGACATCAGCCAGGGATTGGCAGAGATGACAGTTTGTCAGAAAAGGCCCTCGTTTCAGAGTTCCAGTACAGCTCCTGCAAGCTGACTCGGTGGACCCTATATTTATCCATGGAAATATCCTTGAAAATGCCCTACAAAACAGTCTATTTACACTATCAGCTCACAATCACATGTGTGTGGATGTGGGAAAGAGAGGGCACACAAGGAGCAGCCTAGACACGCTACAGCCCTCTTGACACACAGGAAGAGCAGAGAACATTTTTGTAGGTGAAGATCATGTGCTAGTCATGACCACCCCTCCACTACTTAAAGGCCTCTTGTTCCAAGCAACCACTAGTCGGATAACTGAGAAACAGGAGCTGCCCCACGAGAGAATAAACCCCAGGCATTCTAACGCTGGCGTCCACCCTGGGTTTCAGCACGACTTTACTGCTCTAAGTCTGGCAAACATATTTCTAATAATCCCGTGCCTTCATTGATAGGGAGCCCTCGCTTCACCTTGAAGGTAGTTTAACGTCTTGTGGCATTTTAATCTCTTTCATATAATTTTATTCTCATAAACTGTCAGTTTGGTCAATAGGTGTATATCCTGAGTAGGTTTTTGACCCCCCTGTTTCTTCATTTAAGAAATGGACAGTTAAAAAAATGCATTAAAGTTGTTAGAAGGAGGCAATGAGGTAATGCATTTTAAAGGCTTGGCACACAATAAATATTGGCCTCTGTAACTTTTATTATAATGCAACTCACACAGGCCCATGCTAAGTCTGAAACAGGAAAACAGAATGCCAAACTACTGAAGCTATACTCCAGGCATAGGAAGAAATCCGGTTTCTGACATTCTTGTCATTTGAATCTTACAGAATATTACTATGGCAAAATGAGATCAAAGGACTAAAACTCCTCTGGCCACCAGATCTTAGTCTGTGGATCATTTAGGCACTTGGGACAATGCTAGCCCTGAGTTCGCTGCACTGAAAGAGGTATCTATGTTACAAACACGAGGAGAATGAAGAAAAGCACTAGACTTGGCTCCTGTTTCATCACCTTTGCATTTGACCAGCGAGTGCTGTTGAGCAAGGAAAGAAATGCCAGGGATACAGATAAACAAAAATGGGGGGGGGGGGGGGGGGTAAAAAGAGAAAAACGGGAAATGCACTGAACCTGCAGGGTTTTCTCTTAATACATTCAGGGGCTAGAACAAGAACTGGGTATGTGGGGGTTCAGGCTGGGCTTGGGTAAATCTGAGGTTGTTGTGGACAGAGGAGGTGAAACTCAGTTGTGGGTACCTGATGATGGGAGAGTAGTTAGTGGTTAGTGCCAGAGCTTCTTAAGTCATGGCCTATTTTGATTGGATGTGGTGCGCTTACCAGAGGGGCATATGCAGGCAGAGTCTAAGACATAAAAGTACAAAGTCCTCCTCAGCTAATGTTAGGAAAGGCAGACAGAAGGAATTTAGAGGGCTTTGTCACTATTATTTATGGGGGAACCTGATAATAAAAACCTTCTTTTGACTCTGTAGGGCAACATTCTTTATCTAATTCCCATCTGAGGAGCAGTCAGCCTGAGTGACATTATTCCTGGGTAAAGGCAATTTTGTTTACGTAATTTCTCAATACAGATGAGTACCTGCCCTGTGTTTCTCATTTGTTGTGAATTGGTTCCTCTTAAATGAACTATCGGCAACTATCTGTACACTTAATGCATTAAGCTTGATGTTATGGTTATAGTGTAAATATTTGGAGGCGACAGTTTATATCTAGTAGCAAAGAAATTGTGTAGATGTCAACTTGGTGAATACTAGTGAGGGTTCTTATGGCTTGTGGCAATGTTATACAAAGTTGACAAAGTGGGGAAAAAAATCTCAGTAAAGAATGCTGGAGGTCAAAGGCTCCACTCCACTTAAAGAGAGGAAGGAGGAGGAGAATTACAGCCAGACCCCATGCTACGCTGTGGCTTTGCAGCACTTAGCTCAGTGCCCACAGTGTCCCCAGTCAATGGCGCTACCCTTCTCATCTGTGTACCTACTGTGCACAAGGTTTAGTGAGCTAAAGGCAGAACCTGGGAGGGAAAATTGACTAGTCTCTTCTCTTCTTGTCATTTCTTTATCGTCCTTGATGATAAGTGTGGTGTTTCACTTTCTTAGAGTCTAAACATATATTTTTTAGAAAACCCCTCCTGGTTTTCCAAGGGCACATCCCAGCTCTTGGCAAAGCCTCCACCTGTGTGGATGAATAGACCCCACTCTTTTGGCAGGGGAGACCCACTTGTCAATCATTAGTGCTTGCCATGAGCTAAGCAGGAAGGAAACACAGGCATTATGAGAGGGCTTATTTCAGGGAAAATGCCACCCTCGTTAGCCATCGGTAATTAAGCTCTGACGTCCATTAGCAAAGATGTCTGGTGTGGCGGTCACTGTCTCCGTTTTCAGTTTAGACCAGTGGCTCTAATGACCACATCCCTGCCTGGATCCTTTCAGTGAACTGTTCATTAAAATCTTAGTCTAAGGGACCCTATTTTCGAAACCTAGGGACACCTTGACCAACTAGATACACTTAAATACCTGTCTTCGGGGACCTTACATTCTGAGATGGGGCATAATAGCTATGTTACAAATAATTCTGTGGTGGTAAATGTCATGGGGAAGATAAAGCAAGGCATGAGGCGCTCCCAGGGGGAAGTGGGCTTCGCAGTTCTGAATGGTGGCCGAGAAGGACTCATGAAGGCATCATTTGAGTGGACATCTAAGGAGATTAGGGGTGAGTCCCACGGACGTCTGGAACACACCCTAGAGACAGAGGTGGGAATGAGGGCAAAGTCTTGGGGACGGGAACACACAACACATCTGTGTTGCATCTACCAGGTCCCTATTAAAAAGACAATCGACTTTTCATATTGAATGTTTCAATTCACAGAAAACTGAATTTTGCAGGCAGCCATGACAGTAGCACCCATCAGCGTCATCTAAGGTCTGTGCTTAACATAATGATCTGTCCAAGTTAGGACATTAATGTTCTCGGGCAGTTTTAAAGCTAAGAAAATTGAGGCCACAGGGGCCAGGCACTGTTACTACAGCAAGTTAGTGGCAGAGTATACAGAGTATACAGTTCTGTCTCTTTCTACCAAAATCCCCACGATGGGCACATTTCCAAACATGATTTTCAAAATCTTCTTGCATAGTCTGTTTTTTTCAAAGCCATTATTTCCAAACACATCTTCCAACAGCCAATCACCTCTACACTACAGTTAGTTATCTGTGAGACACCATCCCACGGGCAGACCATCATCACAGATGAGGGCTGGAGGCCTCACTTCCGTCAACAGACCCAGCTTTGGAAAGGGGTCAGTGAAAGCCTGTGTGGGTTACACAAGTGGCTCCCACTTCCTCACAGTTACACCCCGACAGGCGAACCAGCCTCTAAGATTACTCTTGCTGTTGACCAACTGTAGTCCCTTGCAGTTAGTTATATTCCAAAGTTCTCATTTCACACTTGGATGGGGGACCAAAGGCTTTCTATGGTTCCAGTGGAAGAGGCTGGAACACATGGTTACTTCCTGGAAAGGAAGTGGAAGACAGCTGGAAGGTGCATCCAGGAACTCTGTATGGAAAGGGTGAGTAAGAGGCTACAAGAGGAGGCCTCTCTAGAGCCAGGCATGTGGGAATTAAAAACCTGGATAAACCAAACACTCCTTAGTTCATTCAGAGTCACTGAGGTGTGAAGGGACAGGGCTGTGCATCTGGGGGACCTCCACAGCCAAGTGTCTCTTAGAAGTGTCAGGACACAAGGATAAAGCAGAATTATTCGAAGTATGATTCTTAGACCATCAAGTTTCAGCATCCTTGGTAAGCTAGCTAGAAGTGCAGATGTAAGGACCCCATCGAGGGCACCGAATCAGGATCACTGGGAATTGTTTGCAATTTGCCTCCACCCCCACTGGCAATTTTATTCAGCAGAGCCCAGAAAGCCACAGAGGTAGAAACCAAATGAACTAGACGCCCAGAATTCCAAAAGCTAACCTGAAAAATAGCATGCGGATGACAAATTCTAAAAGACCCTGGCCTTCGTAGCTGGCCGGGGCTAGTCGGAAAACCCAAGAACAAGCGGAAGCTATCTGCAGTCACCGTGAGACACAAAGCAAGGCAGCGAACCTCTAACAAAGACACGTGGAGAACCAGGCCCCGCTGTGTCTAAAAATCAAGATGATGTGAGTTTTTGTGAAAGGTTAGCAGCACACCTAATCACGGCGCCAGCCACTTCTGCAGATGTGGGCTCTTGTGTGGGGGCTCTTATCTCCTAGCTGAACAGATTTGAGCCATTTCAACAAAACACAACTGACTTACAGCACACTTCAATCATCACTAATTAAAGGCACCCTTCTGCACGAGGTAGGGAGGGCCTTTGCTTCCCATTAAATTTGCAAATGAGCCTTGGAGTGGAGACTGCCTAGGACAGTTTCTGCTTATGAATGTCTACCACAGACGCAGCCTCGTTGACGAAGAGCATCACAAGGTTACCACACAACGCACAGTCACACGACTGAGCTGCCGCATCATCCTTCCCTTCCCCTCTTTCTTCTAGGAATCCTTTGTGACCACGAAGTGGGGACACCACGGACACAGCCATTCAGCCAGCCTCTTGTTGGAATCTACCATCTCACCCAGCACCACGTGAGATGTCGGGTTCTGAGAACGATGGATGTCACAGCAATCAGCCGCCCCCCGCAGCTCCCCTCAGCCTCCCCACTGCGCATGCTCAGGTTTCCCAGTTTAATCCTCCATACTCTGGAGTTAAGTGTCTCATTGTGGTACCACTTTACAAGGAAAGACAGTGCAGACTGGGACGCTTGTCCATAGGTCCTGTGCTAACTACAAGCTATGGTCTCTTTGGCACTCGACGCCCATCATTCCATCCTCAAGACAAGCTCGACAGCTACAGAAAGGCCAGTGTGGTGCTGAGCATAAATGAAGAGCCCCGTTCTCCCCTTCCACATGAAACTAATGCTGGTCAAGACGGGTCCATAGCAGGAGAGCTCTAAGAAAGTTCGGGAAGGTCAGTTCTATAAGCCACATCCTATGAAAGCTCCGGGTATTAAAAGATACAGTCTTCCAGGCAGCAGACACTGTGATAAGACTGGAGGGCAGAGGTCACTGGAGAACGGCTAATGAGTTTACCGGTGCCTTTGGAGGAAACGAGCCCTTGGGAAGAAAGGGAAAGGTAAAGCCCCGTCAGCAGAGCTGGCAAGGTGCGCTGGGTTTGGGAGGCGTGGCTGCCTTTTCCAGTGGCTTTGCACTCACAGGGACATTGGCTATGCCTGTGGGTATAGGCCATAGGCTAACAGCTCCCTTATGAACTGGGATTTCAGTTGGTAGCCAGGTGATAAGAGTCCTCCAGATAAGAGAACACTTGCATGCTATTGTCCTTAGAGATATGGGATGATAGAAGCAGAACAAATTTCTAGGCAAAGCCAAGCCTAATGTTACCCATATGCATGCACACACATATGTACACACACATACTCATATCCACATATATACACAGACACATACACATGCACACATATACAACATATACACACACATAGGGAGGGGCAGACAGCAATGGAAGGAACTGACTGTGTTTTTGATGAAGGCTCAATCAGAGGTATTTTCCAAGAATCTGGCAAGATAACACTTGAAGGGGTTTTAGCATGATCTAAGACTCATGAAAACAATTAACCTGCTTATATCACCATTTTCCCTACAAAAACATAATGGAGAAGTAGAAAGGGGTTTTCCTTAGGGGTTTTCTAATGCCTGGGTGTGACAATCTTATTACATTTACAGTGCCAAATGTGGGTAGATAAACACATACGCAGTACCCTTTTGCTCACATCACGGTGGACCATCTACATTTGGAAGAGAGACGTAGGGAAGAGAAGCAGAGATTCATTCAATTTTACTCCCAAATTTATCTGGTGTTAGGGCTGCAGAGAAATATAGTTTAAAAACAGCATTTTTACAGAGTTTTCATCAGCACACAGAACAATTTGTAAGGGTATGCTAATTTTCTAAGAGTGGTTCACTCTCTGATAGAAGGACCCTGCTGCATCACTGAGGTGAGTGACTCTCTGATAGAAGGACCCTGCTGCATCACTGAGGTGGACCCATTGTTCAGAGAGATGCCTGCCACATGGCGATCAGTAAACATTTGTGTGTGTTTAGCTATGTATGTATGACTATGTTACCAAGATTCCCTCTAGCTTACCATTTTGGTGATGATGGCAGGACTTGTTCTTGGCACACAGTATCCGTTCATTCCCCGAGTATGCCCACCAGGTGCCTAAAATCACCATTCTTCACAGGTGAGGGAGTGGGGCTAATGATTTGCCATTTATGCACAGGATGCTATAAAACGGTGGGGCTGGGACTTGAACTAGCCATCACCCAGCATCTAGAATCTGAATATTTACTGTTCAAGCCTGCAGATAGGCAATATTTGTTTGAAATGGTAAATTTGCTTAAAGTCAAGATAAAGAGTTCTTTAGTTGATCTTTGCTAATCTTTTTTTTTTTTTTGTATGTGTGTGTAGAATATAGCAAGTGGGAGGACATTTGTGCCAAGGTCATGTTGTTTGGTGTTACAGTTCTGCAAAATATCACCATTAGTGAGTTGAAAAATGATTTTAATTTATCTGTAAGTTTCTCTGGCTGGGGCAGGAATATATTTTTAGCATACTCTTATTGCAAAGTAGCAACGAAGCCACTTAACTCATAAACACAAGATATCTATAGCAGTAAACTACGTCGTTAAATAGAGCAGAGAGTACCACTCACAACTGTATGATTTATAAAATTAAATTTGATATTCAAAGAAATTCAGACTTAATGAAGACGAAGACTTTTTGTTTTTAAATCTGAAAGACATGTCTGTGCGCTTTTATAAAGGCTTTGGAAACGAGTAACTAAGGCCTTTTTGTTTCCATTTGTTCCTCGAAAACTGCCCTTTTCTGTCTTTGTACCCTAGATGGAGGCAATACCACAAAGCTCTCTCATTCTTGATACCATTATTAGATTGATTTGATGTCAAGTGATAACAAAAGATGGGGTTTTGTAATATATGGGAAGGAAGAGGAAGGCATTCCCTGATGGGACTGGGCTGGGGTGACCACAGAAGATGAGGGGCTGAGCCCTTATAGAAGACAAGCACAGGGGGATGAGGTAGGAGCAGCAGATGCTCTTATGAGGAAGGAACTCAGCTTTGGTGACAAGAGGAAAGGCAGGTATGTATGTGTGTGTGTCTATGTCTACTATATGTGTGTTTGTATGGTATGTGTGTGTATCTGATATGTGTGTATATGTGTATATGGTGTGTGTGTATGTCTAATGTATGTGTGTCTGTGTGTGTGTTTGTGTGGTGTGTGTGTGTGTTTGTATAGTGTGTGTGAATCTGATATGTGTGTCTATGTCTAATGTATGTGTGTCTGCATATGTGTTTGTATGGTGTGTGTGTATCTGATGTGTGTGTCTGTGTCTGATGTGTATATGGATGTGTGTGTGTATCTGTGTCTAATGTATGTGTGTCTGTATGGTATATGTGTGTATCTGATATGTGTGTGTATATGGTGTGTGTGTCTATGTCTAATGTATATGTGTCTGTGTATGTGTTTGTATGGTGTGTGTGTTGTCTTGGCACGAGGAAAATGACTTTGAGGACTTTTGGATTTTTACAGAGTGACGGGAAATAAGGACAGGGCTTTGAAGAGTATTGTAACTTTCTGTCTGGCTAAGGAACATGAAATCACATCTACCCTCTATGCTCACCTTAACTTCATAGAAGAAAATGTTTTTAATACTAACAATAAAGGGCCATAATCTGGTGCCAAAGCCCAGTTTTCTAGACAATGCACATTTTCCTTTCAGTTTTTATACATTTTGGCTAGACTAATAAACATGCCTTGAATAGATGGATTGCGAGTTAACCGATGAGCATGCAGAACATCAGGACTGAGCAACCAGTGGCTCTGCCCTCCGCAGAGGTGAGGGAGCCTTAATTCCTAGAGATGTGCAGCTTCCCCAGAGCAATCATGTGATTTCAGGGCAGAGTGCGTGCACAGAGACCCCAAACTCTAGGTAAACCTTGTCCTATGACATCATCATGCCTATACTCAAGTGTTTTCTACAAACTGTCCGTCCCTGTCTAATGTGGGGTTAATTTACTGGCCACGTTCACTTCCTTGACAGTATTTCTGAGGGATGAGATGCCCATCACATAGCAAGCCCGTGGCAAAACAGCCTTCATCCTGGAGCCTCACAAGAATCTTGTTCTTTTCAAGAAGGAAGTCGTGTCTCACCTAATCTTTAGGTATGCCGCAGCTCCAAACACCAACAACACCACAGCGATGACTGTCACAGTGATGGCGGCGATACTGCCTGTAAGGAAAAGGCCCAGAAAAGATAATGAAAGAGTTAGCTTGGTGATCTTTACAGTACCCAGTATCTAACCACATCTCCTCTGGGAGAGGAAAAAGCTATTTACCTCAGACTATTCTGATGGAAATTAGAACAAGAACAAAAGCTGGGACTTCAATTCTGTTACTGAACTTAAAATGAAATGAAACAAAACAAAACAAGACAACAAAGTGAGGTTCAGTGACAGCCAATACTTATTTTAGCATTTATCATGACGTGCTGGATGCTCTGGAATACAAAAGGCAGTGCAGAGTCTATCTCACAGTCGTCTGAAGAATGTTGGGGGTCAGCAGCCAGCACTGCTGTCTGCAGGGAAAGGAGATTTTAAGTCTCCCCAGTGTCTTCCTTTTCCTGTGTCATTGGGTCCCTTGTGAAAGACTGGGAGAAAGGTGTCCTATTCAAGCGCCACTATGAAGTATTACAGCTGAATTTTTAATAAAGCTGGAACCACACAGCTGTTTCAGCAGTGTCCACTTTGAAGGGGTCACTTCGGAAGGAGATGTGGAAATTTTGCGGATGTCATCAGATCAAAGCATTTGAGAAAAACATCAATGCTTCTCTTTGGGATGTATGGCCAGCTTCCATATTTAAACAGTAAATTTGGATTATAGAGAATGGAGTCAAGTTTGGTTTGCAAAATAAAGTCAACTGTTCAGGGAATACTTTTGTTGTCATTGCTGAAGCAACATAGTTATAAAGGGACACAAATGCTTTCTGCTATAGTTTGAATCTGATTCCTAAAGCAATATTAATGGAAAGATAAATAGAGAGGCAGACAGATCAACCCTTTAGGCATATGACCATATAAAAATAACCATCCTGGCTCCAAATACATCTTTGGAGTATAGCACCCTTTCTGTATGAGTTTTTGGCTAATAATGTATATACTTTTCTTTTATTCTATGTTAGAAGTATTAATGCACAATTAGATTCTCATCCCCAAATATTTCATAAGACTTTTGGTGCAACACACCTGCTTACTCTTTTAGTACACTACTTACGAATTCAACAAGTGAATTGAACTTTTCTTAAATGCCTGGGATAAAGCTGAGAGATCTAGAGTGAAATATGTAGACGTGTACGTGTGTGTGTGTGTTTGTGTGTATGCGAACATGCACGCATATGCATGCATGCCATACACACATGCGTGAATAACCGTTATTGGCTATGTGACCAGGAGCTATTTAGTCAGCTGGATTGACTTGTGTGTTCTGCTCATCTCACACAGTTTTACTACAGGCAAATGAGATGTCACACACACCAGTCTGAAGAACTGTTCAATGCATGATCCTGGATCATTTCCTCTCTTGCACATGAATCTCCCCCACATCCTTAAAGATTTATCAATTGTAAGTTATTTGGCATCTCTTTTATTTCCACCTTCCTTCCATGGATGGTTTGTGCTTATTGTTTTCTCTACCATCCCTTCTACCAAAAGAAGTAGGGCAGGGCCAAGAAGCAAAGCCACTACTCAACTCTTTAATAATCCCCCTAAAGTGTTAGGTGAAAGGCTACATCAGGCATCTACATTCCTAGTGGTTGCAGGGGAGAGCCAAGGGTCATTGCTAACATGAGGAGAGCTTGCTGTTTCCATGGAGACTGGCCATATCAACCCATTGCAGAGCGTGCATACTCCAGGACAGCTTGCATCTCCACTTCTTCGCTTTTAGAAGGCTTTTGAGCCAGATGAGTGTGATAATCAGTGCAGTTATCTCTCCCTTTTGATGGCATTAGGAAGATCGTGGTGCCGATTGCTGCAATGTACAGATCTGGTCAAGTGGAGAAAGCTTGAGGTCATGTCCTCTTATGAAAACCCTCCACTCCTGTTTTGAAAGGCAGCTCTTAGCTTCTTGGCCTCCAAACTGTGCTGAAATTAGAACAATCCAAAGTTCACGGAAGCCTCTTATGAACTCTGCTGAGAGCTTTCAAAGGGAGGGTTAGAACCACAAGGTATGCTGAGGGGCACTTGAAGATTGAGAAGGATGCAGTCATTGTGATTAGATGCAGTTTAAAAAAAACCGTTTAATTTACCCCCAGGCCCCCAAAAGGAAAGGAATATAGCTGACTCCACCCTAAGGACAGCTTCACGTAGGACATTGTAGGTCTGACCTCCTTCAAGGTGTCGATCTCCTCCACCTCTGCCATTTACCCAGCTTATTTCCATACCACCTCCTTTTAAAATAAATCAGGCAGTTCCCGCAACTTAAGTGCTGTTCTTTTATCATATGTGGAGAGAGCAAGTGACATAGTGTCCTGCTTCTTCTCCATGTCACTGTGGTCATCCAGCTCCAGGAGCAGGTTCAGATCTTCAAGGCCACCCTTCCGGGGCCAGAGGTGTCATCATCGTTATTACCAGAGAGGGAGGTTACAGTTGACATTTTACTTGGTAGTCTCCTGGGGTACGCTGGGTAAAGGGCCCTTTGGAGAGTTGGTTCCACCAATGTTAAGCAAAAGTATAAGGTAAAATGGTTTGTGCTGAAGTTTGGGATCTTTTCACACATCTCCATCCCCGCCCCTATCCTCACCCCAGAAGTTGGGAGTTTTCTGGAAGGAGATTTAGCCTGAGCCTAGAAGAGTCTGTGTTCTGAGCTTTCCCTCAGCAGCTGCCTGGCCTGGTAAGCCCCTATTTGGAGGGCTTGGTGATTTGTGCGTGCATGTGTGTGTGTGTGTGTGTGAGCTGCTAAGCTCCTGAGAGCACTGCTTTCTGTGGCAATTGTGACTTTTTCCCCCTTGTGCAAATAAATGCTGCTCCCCAACTTTTGTGTAAACTAACCTGGAATTCCCCTTGTCATATTATTCTCCTTTTTATTTTTTTTCCAAGATGGGACAAGGAGAAGAAAGAGGAGGAAGTGTTGTGGGGAAAGCTTTGCCCACAAGGGATGTACAGGACCTCACGGGCTCTGTGCTGAGAAAGGGTGTGGGGAAGTTTGCTGGCGTTTTTCTTCCTCCTTGGGATCCATTATTTACTGACCAGGTGTGACTCACGCAGTAAAGCTGTGGGATGGGCAGATGTGGGAGAATTAGAGGAAACGTATCTGCATATTGTGTAAGCCAAGATGCAAGAGTGTACTGTGCCAACATGTTCTGCCGAACCAAAGAGCTCTTGAAGATCCAGAAACCAAAGCCTCTGTGAAGTTCATGCCATCCCAAAGCCAGGATTTCTCAAAGTGCCTCTTTTTGTCACTTGCATAATCCCCAGAATGCGAACAAATGAGCCCAAGGATAAGGACAGCTCCTGTCTTTTGCAGGTGATTACTTTGGGCAGCCCTTGACCAAGAAGGTTACGCCTCTCATTTAATGCTTTTTTATGAGCTGAACGGATGCACTCCTGTTTTATAGATGAGGAAGCTGAGGCCTAGGAAGACAGAGATGTTGATTAAAGTTTTTATTTGGCAACTCACAGAGCTGAGTAATATGCGAACCCAGGGTTTATTTCACCGTTCGCATCGCTGTCATCACCAGGCTAAGCCCATTCCATGGACTCTTCGGCTCTTGCCTTCTTGGTTCATTTGTTTGATTTGCTTTTGTTTTCTTCCTTTATGACATAACTACGAATGAAGGCTTCTGAGGTGCTTTTCCTGACAGACGCTCTGGACTCACTAATGACGTGGCTCCTGTTTCCAAACACTGGGCTGTGGTTTTGAGTTTCTTCAGGCAGATTCTAATCATAGCCATCTTGCATCTTCTTTCAGCCTTGGCATATTTTTAGCACCAGGCACTGTCTCCAGCCCACGGTAGACATTTAACTCTTTCCTTCAGTGTTGAGTTAGTCATCGTGAGACTCGCAGGGAGTGTGATACCCGGAAGTTTCGACCCCAGTCACGGCACTAAGGACATTCTTGTACACAGGCAGGCTATGCACCTCTTCATCCCGAACCCTCCGGTCCAGGTCTTATCCAATCACCTCCCTCTAGGACTCCATCCTGCCCCACCCTAGACCTTCACCCCCACACTACATAATGATGAGTCTCAAAGGGTGGCTGGAAGAGAGTTAATTTAGTAATAATTAACTAGAGACAGATTAGACCTGTGCAGAGCCATAGCAAACTCCTTAAAGGACGTGCCCCTGCTGAGGTTTGGCCAGACACTGCTCCCTTTGTCAATGACCAGAGGCAGTCCTGGAACAACCATTTTAAGGGGCTTCTCTCTCCACGCTTGTCTCTAACCCACAGACGGGTGGACTTTCTCATTGTCCCAAACTCAAGGGTTCTTCCTATGTCAGCGCTACCTCCTGTAGCATAACCCTGAAGTTCCCACTTTTAGAATTTTCTCCTTGAGTGAACTCCCCACCCCAATTAATATGAAAGAAGCCTTTCATTCGAAGTTTTTATTGGGAGTATTTGCCAAATGCACCCAGAATGCAAATGCTAGGATGTGGTAAGGTGGATCTAAATATCCTGTGAACACACTTGACCAGTGCTTTCACAGGTGTTGCTTACGAACACAGGGGGTGGGACAGGCAATGGAGGAGTGTCCAAGGGTGAGGAAAAAAAAAGAGTGCTTAGCTCCTGTCCATTGTTTTGACACATTAGCCACATAGTCAGAGAATTTGGTTCATATTGTGTGAGCAGTTGGCCCAGTTCCTGGGTGTGTGCACACACTCCTACTGTATTAAAGCAGAGTATGAACTCTTGACACAGATATGGGCACACATTCCTGTTGTATTTAAGGAGAGTGTGAGCACCTGACCTGTCTCCTGGGTGTGTGCACACACTCCTGCACACACCTCATTAACTCATTAACAGCTCTCTCAACTGTTCTTCAGGATTATCCTGCTTTCCTTCCTTCTTCCTGGTTCAAAAGGTCAGGGAGAAAGAGACAGGAACAGGTGGCCACTTAGAGTGTGTGACAGCTCCTTCCCTGTTCATCAGGAACCAGGGGCACATTGCCTTGAGTTCTTTCTCTTTCAAAGTGTCTGTCTGTGTGTGCGTTGGGGGAGGGGTTGAGTCCCAGTACTGCATGTGCCTTAGCTTTCCATTTCTTATGGTGGGCTCTTCCATCTTTGCAGAAGTGCTGTCCTTTAATGGTAATAATAGTAAACAAACAATGCTACTACAAACAATAGCAGCTACATCTATCCCTCATAAGAACCCTGTAAACTAAGTGCTTTTGCTATCGCCACTTTACCGACGGAGAAACTGAGGACAGAGGCGTAGGGTCCCAGACTATGATGGTAGCTAGAAGGGCCCGCTACAAAGGATGCACTGGCTTGGAAACCATGCTGCTACCCACTAACTGCACCGACCGCCTTCACTGGGCCAGGCATTAGGTCAAGCCTGCGCTCTGGATGTCTTCTCTATTTCCTGTTGGCTCTCCGGAATCAAGGTCTAATTCGGGACTGTGTAGTAGTTTGGGTCCTGCTATAGGCACTATGAAGATGAGTCAAAGTGCAGTAACAACTGGATATTAAATAACCCTGCACACACGGCAACTGACACTTCTTTGGTGGTGATATGTGTGTTGGGAAGAGGACTAATTAGAAGCAGCCACAAGTCACAGGACAGCAAGTTAAGATACAAGCACTGGTTTTGAGCACATGTGTGTGAGTGTATGTATGTGCATGCACGCACATACACAAGCATTGTGCATGTGCCCCCCAAAATAACTGCTTATATTTCTGCCAAATGTGCAGTTATCCCACAGACTCCATGAAGGACTGGCACTATAATTCTCCACAGACGCAAAAATCCAAGGTATTCAAGTTCCTTATAGGAAACGGAAGAGTATTTGAATATAGTCTATGCGCCTCTTCCATATATTGTAAATTGCCTTTGGACTACTCAGTAACCAGCCAGGTGTAGAGGTTATGTCAATAGTCAGTAGACTACATTGTCTAGGGGGAAATGACAAGAAAAATACTTATTCATGTTCATTACGGACTCTTTTGTTGTTCACAACTTTCCGATAGGGGTCTATGCCATCTGTTTGGTGGTGAAAATGATGGGATGTATATTGAATGGGATGAGAAGAGAGAGAGAGAGAAATCTCCTTATTCCTCATATGCCTAAATGGATGGTATCTTTGAACTACTGAAGGTCGTGTTGACTTCTGGAAAAGGATCCTGCTTGACTCTCAGACCTTTTCCTCCCTTACTCTACTCCAGGTTGTGGGAGCTAAATTTGTTTCCTCTGTCGCTTTATAATCTCACAAGGCTGTTTTGAATGAATTCCCTGGTCCAAAGACTGTTTTGGATGGACTCCTGACTTCCTCTTGCTCTAGGAATGTAGAATAGAAAAGAATCATGCCAGTGGCTTGCCGAGGCAAGCATCAGTGTCTGGGAACCACACAGGAGAGTCCAGGTTTTTATTGGCAGATAGGAAGGTAAGTAGGGAGGTAGGCAATGCCAAACTTGGTGTTTCTACCTGTAACTGAGAGAGATGGGTCTGGAAAAGTTGGAACACGTCTTGAGAAGAGGTGAGAATGAATCATTTCTCTGGGTGGGCATGACTTGGACAGACAGCTAGGGAGGCATGAGGTAGGAGCTAGCTAGGAAGAGAGCAGACACCTAATATTTCTGCATCAGCACCAGGCAGCAGACAGAAGCATCCTCAATGCGTGCCTAAAAAAGAGCTAATCCTTGCCTTCTGCCTCTAAAGCAGAAGAACAGACAGAAGGAAATGTTTTGTGAACTGGCACAAAGGGAAAGGGGTTTCCCTGAGATCTTTGTGGCCAGTCTTTTCACTTCACGAACTGGGAGACGGTGTGACTTTCCCACGGTCACATGATTCACAGGAACGAACCATGTCTACATAAGAAGGCGTAGTGGAAGTGAAAAGGTCTATGTATTCAGGACCAACTCACTGAGTATTCTAAAGGTCAGGGATGGCGTTGTGGGAAGGCGAGGGAACCCTAGAACATTCTGGGAAGAGGCACACAGTTTTTGTATCCCCTAGAACCTTCCCACATCTAATCTCAAAGGGTGGATCTACCTCAAACCCCATTTTTCTAGTTATCTTCTTTACTCTGGCACACTTGGGACTGGCATCTGTAGCTGTGGCTAGTAATGCATATTTATACCCAAGATACAGACGAGAGATGCACTATCAAGCCAATGAGCCAAGTGTGCGGGTCCTGTGGGCTTTCAATTGGAAGTCTCTGAAAACCAGGAATGCCAAACCATGTTTCTTTATTTGCCTAGGCCTAAAATAAGAAATTTGCAAAATAATTCTGATTTACTCTGAAATATAGCTAATTTATTATTAATTAATTAAAATTAATAATGTTTGGAGTATATATGGGGATATGTACATGTTCATATGTATATATGTGCACATGTAGAAGTCAGAGGATGGGCTGGAGAGATGGCCTAGCGCATAAGAGCACTCACTGGCTGCTCTTCCAGAGAGGACATGGGTTCAATTCCCAGCACCCACATGGCAGCTCACAACTGTCTGTAACTGACACCTTTGCACCAATTCACATAAATAAATTTAATTTTATATATATATAAAGAAGTCAGAGTACAACTTTGGATATGGCTCCTCAGGAGGTGTCCACCTTGGTTTGTGAGACAGTTTCTCTCACTTGGATCTGGGGTGCACTCATTAGATGAAGCTAGCTGGACAGTGAGCCCCAGGGACCTGCCTATCTCTCCCCCAACTAGTGCTGAGATTCCAACATGCAACACCACTTTGTTGTAGGTGAGTGCTTGGGCTCGAACTCAGATCCTCACGCTTGTACACAAGCACTTTACCGACTGAGCCTTCGAGCTTGTTTAATCACACTTTGTTTGCAAATCTATAGAAGTGTTTGAATGAGGACAACCTAAGCTTGTCTCCACAAGGTCTTCCTTTTCTCTACCAAGCCCTTCCTAAGCCTTTAAATCATTGATTTATTATGTCATCATACACAGGGTAAAAAGCCAACTGAGTGAAATTAGGCAACTGTTGTCCATCTGGAGTGTTCCCCCTCCTTTCTAACTGTATCAAAGAGCTAGTGAGTTGGCATCTAGGCAAGTGCACAGACTGGCTTCAGACTTTGGCCAGGAGCGCAACTGTGCTTTTACACTTCAGGTATTTTGAAGACCTGGTTTGGAGAATACTTGTCTTTTCTCATAAAAGTACTGTTGTGGGCTAGGGTGATGGTTCAATCAGTTAAGGCCTTGCCACAGAGGTAGGAAGGTTTGTCTCCTTGGCACCCACATTAAAGCCTGGGAACACCTCTAATCTCAGTGCTGGGAAGGCAGAAGATGGGTGTGTCCCTAGTTCACTGCCAACCACTGCAGCCAAATAGGTGAACTTCAGCTTCAGTGAGACACCCTGTCTCAAAAACTGAGGTGGAGAGCGACTCAGAAAGACACCCGACTCTGACCTCTAGCTTCCACACACAGGGTGCCCATACATGCATGTACAGAGATGAACGTGTACACACATACACCATACAGACAAGTAATAAATCAACACTTTGCTGCATACAGCTAAAAATGAACAGTGGAAAGTCTAACCGGTTAGGGTAATAAATGGCAAGAACTACACATCCCGGTGCTGTTTCCTCTCAGCTTTGCTCTCTCATGGGAACACAGCACAGTACCCACTATAAAGAAGCACAGGGCACAGGCTTGCAATTAGTGAAACCATTTCTGGCGGTTCTCTGTTGCCATGGTTTTAAAGTTTCTTCACCTCACTTACAATTACAGTCTTTCCCGACACAAATGAGACCTCCCTCTCACTTGGAATTGATTTAACTACCTGTTTAGACTGCCCAGTCCCAGCTCGCCTTTGACATCTGTAATATGAGCCACCTGGGATTTCCAAGAATAGCAATGATCTTGCTTATCCCTTTTCTCATAGCACGGCGCTGCCTAAGCTGATTGCCACAGAGCAACTCTGGGACTGTTGGGAGCACAGCTCACATTGAGTTGGCTGGAGGGCAAGTGCTATACCCAGTGCATTACCCAGTAATGAGGATTACTAAGGACCAGCTTGGGGTTCTCAACTCCCAAGTCATCTTTGCGAATATTGCCTAGGGGACGATATATTACGGGAAGGACACCACCTTGTCTCCAGGAACACTGAGAGACGGCAGCTGTGCCACTGTTGCAATCTATACTCTGCCTAGCAGTTTAATAATGAACGGGAAGCGTGGCCTCAGATAAAACCATCCTGAGGGACATAATACGATGGAAGAGTTGGCAGAGGTCTCTGATTGAACTCATCCACTCTGCCAGGAGATGGCCCCTTTCCCTTTGGGGTATCCTGGTATTTGTAGGTGCAGCCTTCCACTCTGGAAGCCTCCCTGTTCAAAGGCCACAAGCAAGCTGGTAAGGCCACTGTCAGAGCCAGACACACAGTCCTCCCCCTTTGCCAAGTAATGTGCATGTTTATTGCTTTTAATTATTACTGTTTCAGGTCATTTATCCCCGGGGTCACTTGTCCCAACAACTTTGGGTGAGGGCAATGACATTACCATAATTACAGTAACCCCAAGGAATCAGAGATCTCCTAAGAACCATTAGTTAAATTCAGCCTGGTCCCCATGTAATTAATCACCAAGGCCCCATAGGGGCCTGCTTTCAGACACTATATTTACCAAGTTTAGATTTTCCCAGACTCAGGCCTTTGAGGTATTCCAGTTAAAAACACTGGAAAGAAAAAAACTAATTTCCTAATTGTGATGCAAGTTAGAGGAGGGTACTGCCCTGGCTCCTTACGGGTATGCCTCTTCTTCTAGCTCAAGTTAGGGGAGGGGACTGCTCTGGCTCTGTATGGGCATGCCTCTTCTCCTAGCTCACTGTTTTCCCCCAAGCGCCCAAGACTGCTCTTCTCCGCTAGAAAACTAGCGTTGTTTCATCCTTTAGCCCACTCCCTTTCGCTCCCCAAGTGAAAGTGTTACTGTTTCAGAGGGGAGCGGTTTTTCTCCTTCACACTGTTTGGATTATCCTTTTCTGTATTGTACTAAAGACAGGTACTTACATGGGCTTTTATTACCCAATATTCACTGTAAGTGTCCCTTTGGGAGTCTTAAATTGTTTTATAAACAGACTCTAAGATTCCAAGCTAAGAAAACCAGTCTAAAATAGTCTGAGCTAGCAGTAGCCACCCCTCCCCCCTCAGAATTAGGACTCCAACTGTAATAATAATAGCTGACGTCATTTACTGCTAACTCCATTAGAAGGACTTCGTGCCATTGTCTTATTAAGGCTTAATAAGAATTTTACAGACTAGGTACAGTTTTGTGTGCCCTCACCTTGAAGATGATGTCCAGGGATAGACAAACTTACCCCAGGGTCTCTCATGTAGCAAAAGGCACTGGAGAGATCTGAGCCAGACCAGTTCTTGTTAGAGTTTGTGCCATCGCCAGAGCCTTGCCTTTCCTCCCTGCAGCCTATTCTGCACTCTCTCTAAATGGAAACGCGCTACAGAGTATCCATGACTCACTTCCACCAACTTAGTGAGATGTTTCATTGTAGCATGAAATTCACCTTTGTCTTTAAACCAGTGGTCTACTCCTTGAAGATATTCATCTAGCCATGAATGTAAGAAACTGTAAAAAAAAAGCTACATGTTGCTTTTCCTAGGGTGGAGGAAGCAGGCATATTAAGGACACTATGAATTCAGCATCACTTATATGCTTCTTGACACAACAGTCTCAGCTCAGTCCCCTTGGATGAGACTTTTAGATTCTTTTCTGACAAAGCTGATGGATAGATGGTGAGCCATACTCCATTTCTGGAATAGTTACTCTCTAGCTAAAAAGGCACGCTGTCCTGAGTTAGAACATTCTAATGGTTCAGTGCGGGGCTGAGACTGGGTCAGTCCTCATCCATCTCTCTTAGTGAGCCACTAGGCTGTAGGTTCCTTAACAACATCATCAGCATTTATATGCTAATTCTCATTTTTCTCAGTGAAGCACTTTCAAAACCACCTTTCACCTATCACTGATGAAAGTCAAGTCTGAAGCAGAAAAGAAAAATTGCTCCATGGAGACAGAAATTCTCCAAATATAATAAAACATGGCATTGGGGCAATTAAAATGCACAATGGTTGTCTTGCTACTGGATGACAATATAAAAGGCAAATAGCTGGTTTTATTACCTTGACATATATTTTTTTAAAGGGTATCTTAGAAATACTTTCAAAATCATATTAAGGTTTAAGTAGTGAAGGTAAGTCAAAGGAGAAATAGGTGATTGTGTTTTAACTGAAACAGCACCTAATAGAGTCCACTGGGAATTAGCAAGGTTTAAAGGTTAGCAAAAAAAATTCCAGCCCATAATAAGAAAATGTGACTAAGGTTCATAAGAACAGTTATTGCAGCCAGCGCTCATCATAAGGCCCAAAGTGGGCATCAGGATGTGGGCACAAAGAGGTGCAGCAGGGTGGGCGAGAGTGGTGACCCATCATGACAGCAGAGAGCCCTTGAGATGGTCTGTGGTCTTGAGAGAGTACCAGAGCTATCTATGCACACACAGGGGAGGGTCTTCAATTTTTTTTCATTTTCAATTCAAAACTCAGAATATGCAGAGTTAAGAAAATGTGTGCATTTCTATATAAAACAAAAAATGTTCATTTACTGAGTATTTATTGAGTACCTACTTGGAGCTAGGCAAATTTGGGTGCTAGGAATACATTTTTGAGCCCAAACAGTTAGTTTCTCCCGATCCCCATGTATCCTGATAAGCAGTGATGGCAATAAACAAAGAGTCACACAGCTCAGTATATTATCCTGCTGTGGAGAAGCGATACAACTGAGCTGTGATTCATTGTAACTGACGGTAAGAGCTGGATTGAAAGGCACACAGGAAACATCCATAACAAGCGATGTCTGAGCTGAGATTCGGGGACTGAACTGGAATGAGGTGTTGGAGCAGGTTCCAGAAAGAAGCATTGCATAGATGGTGACCCCAAGTCATGAGGAAGACCAGTAGACTTAGGAACCTGAGGTTCAGCTAGTCATGGAGAGGCTAAGAGTGAAGGGCAGGTGTTTGGATGCCACACGGGGGCTAGGAAGATGCCACATAAAGTGAAAACTTGGGAGATTTGCTTTGACGGCTGAGATATTGATGGAAGTTAGTGATAGGAGTTCTGTCTGTGTTTAATCCCCACTCTGGCTGCTCTGCCATAAATAAGCAAGGCCAGGGAAATGGAGGCTTCTGCTGTGGCATTTTGAGGGTCCTGACTTGCAAACGACCTTGAGCAGATATAGATGAGTTTAGGAGCTGCTCTAACACTGGTGGGGCTGGAGAAATGGCTCCGTGGTTAAGAGCTCTGGCTGCTCGTTCACAGGACTTGGGTTCTGTTCCCAGCAACCAAACAGAAGCTCACAACTGTCAGTAAATCCAGGTCTGAGTGCTGGACAACCTACTCCTGAGGGATACTGCTTTCTGATATATTCTGAGAATTCTAAAACTGTGTTAAGGAAGGCTAGCATTCCTTTCATATGCTGTTCTCATACATATGTTTTTATATTAAATCAATGTTAAGTCCTTTAGCAGATTTTTAATGTTTTTGAAAAATGGTCATTAACTTATTACAATACACAGTTTTTTCACTCCTAAAACTTTCCAAGGTTTATTTTTTAATGATTCTTTTATCTTTCCTATCAGTTTGTCCCTTTTTTGTCAAGTCTACATTCATCTCGAAGGCATGGATGTCTTCTACACAGAAAGTTCCTGGAGCTGGAGACACAGAGACGTTAGTACTGCCCTCTCAGGGTGTTTATTAGCACAGTTCCTGCTGAATAAAAAACTGGACTTCAAACCAGCAATTTTCAGTTAAGAAAATGCCACCAATTTTCACAGCCCTGTCCTTCTCATTGTACTGGAAAATGCATCACAATCCCCATGGACTCGTGGGTTCCACACTGTAACAAGCAGGATGAGTACAACTACGAAGGGTGTGTGTGTCACCTGGTGACATCGTGAGGGTGACCTGCTCTGCATCTCAGCTCCTCCCTCCTCTGCTCGCTGCGTCCTGAGCTGCGCATTGCACTGACTTTGCTCAGGGAATGAAAACCACATCAGAGTCCTCACACACGAGGAGCCCTGGCTTGATAACACAGTGTGAGCCAAATTTAACACAAGCCGCACCTTTTCTAGTTGGGCAAAGGCTGCAAATCAGAGCACTTGCCTACTGTGCAGCTGACTTGGTGATGGCTGCCAACACCACCTGCTTCTTCTCCCCCTGGTGACCCAGGTCGGGAGATCAGACAGTATCCCATGCAGCCTATCCAAGTGTGCTGGTGACTGTTAGCTCTCCTGACTCTGTGTTTCCATTACGTCAGACAGAATGGGTTCAGTGGCAGGAAGCCTTGGCTTAAGACCTGTCTGGAGGCCGGAGATTGAACCCTAGCCCTGTCCCTCACATGAGACTTGAGTAAGTCGGTCTCTGTGTGCATAGTTTTCACATTTAGAAGAGATACAGCTGATTCAGCCTCACTGGTGTATTCCTAGGACTGGGTATGGGGAGCCTCTGCTGGGAAACAGCCTGATTTCCAAGCAAGGCTCTCACAAACAAGGATCTCATTTCTTAGGCATTGGGTCAGTGCAGTAAACAATTGTCATAGTATGGTACACACGAAGGAC
>PVIU01010672.1:0-68572 GCA_004026605.1 Ondatra zibethicus | reverse complement strand
GGCTCCAGATCGATGGGTAACATGTGCTCGGCTCCAGATCGATGGTAACATGTGCTCGGCTCCAGATCGATGGTAACATGTGCTCGGCTCCAGATCGATGGTAACATGTGCTCGGCTCCAGATCGATGGTAACATGTGCTCGGCTCCAGCTCAGCCTCCTCCTCCAGGCAGGTGTTGGAAAGGTGACCGAGTTCTAGGGATGGGAAGGAACTGTGGATGGGGGGGACAAGAGCCTGTCTGTCCCTTGGACTCCTGACTCCACTGATGGATCAATACATAGCAAATGCTTTCAGAAGCCAGCTTTGGTCTCCAGTTTGCAGAGCAGCTGGGCAGAGAGTGCAGCGAGTCCCTTCCGTCCCTACCACAGCCTGTCCTTTCTCCTGCCAGCATCTTGCTTGTCTGTGGCAGATTTTTACAGTTAGTGAACCTGTGTTGGTGGGTTATTATCACATATTCAGTTTATCATTGATCCAGACTCCTGTAGTCCCTTCCTAATGTCTTCTCTTCTACTCTAAGATTCTTTGGTGGTCTCATCTCCTTTCTGCTGTCATGATATTTCAGATTTTCCATGTTGGCCTTGAATATTGTGAGGCATGCCAGTCAAGTATAACATGGGATATCATCTCTTGGAATTACCTTTCTCATGATTAGACTGAGATTATGGGTTGGTAGCGGGAGATCACAGAGTAAAAGGACCGTTTCCATCAGATCATCAGCGTAAACAGACTTTTAAACAGCAATATCCTCAGATTTATGTTTTATTCATTTCCCAATCTCAATCAATATCAAGAAATCCCACCTTCTTTCTTTCTCTTCTATCTAACCAGCTGTCCATATCTAAGATGTCTCTGCCCCTTTTTGGTATTTTCTCCTTTTTCTTATCCATCCTACTTCTAGATATTCCTATATTATTTTTCCCATAAACAATTATCACAGACCTTCAATTTGTCTCCTTGATTCTCCCTGCCCCTCTCCATTCTTCCAGAAACCCTTAGTGGTTTTTTTTGTTTTTTTTTTTTAAGCATCTACCCTGTCTTCAAAAATCCCAGGATAGGTCCCATTACCTACAGAGCAATATTCCAGGTGCTTAGTGTGGGATTCAAGGCTCTCCAGGCACTAGTTCCGAATGCTCTTGTTTGCTGTGGTCAATATTAGTTTCCAGGTTTTGAAAGTGGCGTATGGGAGTCTATTTATCTCAAGCATTAATTGGCATTTTCGTAGAACAAACTTTCTCCAGTAGAGTCAATAAAATGTTGCATGCATATATGTGATGTGCACAACTTCCTGGAGATGACTCTCTGCAGGTCCTGGCTTTGGTGGGGAAAATAACTACCTATGCCCTAGTTTGGTGGCCACCAGCTTGCAGCACCAAATTAGAGAAGATGACAGGGGGAAGGGTGGTACCAGGAGGGGGTTGGAAGTGTGTGGGGTGCTTCTCTTTTCAGTGGCTTAAGACAGAGTCTTTCATCTCCCTGTTTCCGTGGGTCAGGAAACCTGGTGCAGCTTCCTGCCTCCTCTGGCTAAGGGCTTCTCACAGGTTCCTCCTCATCCAGGTGGCGGCATCTCCATTCATTTTCTCATTTTGATCTCACTTTCAAAGATCTGCCAGCTAAACCTCACTTTCTTTAAACTTTCATAACAGAGAAAGCCCCAGTCACACTCCAGAGAAGGTGCTTAGATGTAAAGTTGAGTTCTCTCTTGCCTGGGACAGCCAGCTGTCTGTTTCATTAGATGGGTAAAGCACCCCTTGTGCTCAGAGATCTGAGAGGGCTGGGCTACATTTTAATGAACAAAAATAAATTGCCTCTCAAATGCCATCTGCCACTTGTTCACACAAATCCAGTCTTCATTATTAAAGTTTAAAGGTGCACGAGAAATTTGTGAAAAGCTTCCAGGCAGCTTGCTGAGGGATGCAGGAGCCAGCGGCCCCTGTATCATCTGCTCTCCAATACTAGGTGGGAGGGGACTATGGATGTGGAAAATAGCGGAGGAAGCAGGAGCCATGAGTCCAGGCATGTGCAAGGGGAAGAGTTTAGACATGTCACTGGATTAGCTCACCCCTGTCTTTGCATGTTTGTGAATTCAGAGCCATTAGCGACTCAGTGACACTGTGCTAGCTGCAGGGAGAGTGTGCAGAAGTAATGACAAGTGGCTTAGAAACACTGTCATTTCTTGAGCTCCTACGTGACAAACTGTTTTCTGAGAGTGAAACAAGAACTGTTTGTCCAGGATGGAAAACATCCTCGGAACCTCTGATAAAGTCGCAGCAGAACCAAGCTGCTGGCATTTGCACAGGAAGTCCCAATTCCAGCTGTGTAGACGGATTTGTTCTACCATGGCCCAACACAGACGAACTATATAATGTCATTCCATGTGGCTTTAGTTTATGTCTTCATCTTCATTGTGACTATTAGGAAATATATGTGTGCAAAGGTGTATACACACAGACACACACACACACACACACACACACACACACACACTACACATACCCTATACTGTCTACCCATGCATATATCAGACACAATGTTCCTCTACCCAGTTTTACCCTTATTAATTGAACATTTAATAAAAAATTGAAATGCTTCCTTTTTGTATATTATCAATGCCATAACTGCCTTTAGTAGGCCAAGCAGATAATATTTAATTTAGCAAGTAGCTCTGCAATGTCACTGCCACTTTATCTTAACTTTATTTCTTCCCTCCCATATCCCTATAAAGAAGAGCCACTTCTGTAAGTCCTAACATCATTTTAGATTTTCCTTCATTGTTTTTTTCCCTTTCAAAAGTCAATCCTTCTGTGTTCAAGGTCATGTGGTGGCAAGACTAAGTCCTATCTTGGTCATCACTGACTTCTATTAACCCCTCTGATGTGTCCATATGCTTTTCTAATTAGCCCAGGGGCCTGCGGACTCCTCTGGACCTCAAAGTTAGTCTAATGGCAAGATGAGGGCAATGAGGATGTTTTTAACTTTGACTTTCTGTTTTCCTGCTGATGTTCAGCCCAGTAAAGTATGGGAGACCACAGGTTCAGCACCTGCCCCCGTTTCTGTCCTCCTTCCTCTTAAAGACATGGGCACCTTGTCACCAGCCCTGGGTGATGACCCCACACTCCAGTCTGAGTCAACTAAGAGTGCCAGAGAGAGCTTCATAGCTTATGAAAAAGTACATTCATGCCCATGACTTCCATGAGCTCGTGGATATTTTGGAACGGGAGAGGCAAGTGTGACTGGATGTGTTTTGTAGACTTCAGTACTGATGGTCAAAGAGGGCACAGGATGTACTCAGGATGATTAGACTTGAGAGTATCAGACCTGGGCTTCAGACACTAGGACTCACTCTGTTACATCACGGCCCTTGGGGAAACGACCCATGTCTTCCTAATCTTTGTGCTTTCAGGACCCTTTAAAGTGATTGGCACTCAAATAACTTTGGCTGAATGAGGACCTGACGATACTTCTGATAACTCAGGCCTCCCTCATGGTTGTTCCAGAGAGACTTTCCACTCACTGAAACATCCTTTGGAGAGCCATACAGCACTGCAGCAAGCACTGTGATGCCTCCCTTTCTTCTAGGCTGAAAAGAGATCAGGACCCACAGCATCTTCATCTGCAGAGAAACACAGCACATGAGGGCAGAGGGCAGAGCATGCCCCTCACTGATGGCTTTGTCCCATCAGAACAGGTTGGGTCCTTTAATTCAGTCACAAAGAGAGAGTCATGTATTATTCTTTCTCTAGAATGCTTTGTTCATCCTTTAATCCCAGTTCTTTTAAAAGATCAGTGTTTGGTACTGAACCCACAGTCTTGTACAGGGTAGGCAAGCACTGTACTACTGAACCATGTCCCCAGCTCACTTCCCTAGTGACTTTTCTTAACTGTTTTTTTCCTGTTAATGAATGAAAACCCTAATTTCTGTTGCTCAAAAGGCAGGCTTGGTGTGCACCATCGTGTGGGACATGGCTGTGTTCAATTAGCTATAAGCAACTCCACCCATCAGGCTGTGAGAGATACCTTTTGGGCATCAGGGTTCCTAGACAGGAAGTATTTAAAGCTAAGGGAATGTGGAGGAAGCTAGACTTCCCACAGCATCCCCAGATTCCACTTTGATAAATAAGGCTGCAATTTGCTCAAGGTGAGATCTACAAGGAAAAGGAGGAGGAGAAACTGTGATCAGAATATATTATATGAAAAATATCTATTTTCAATAAGAAAAGATCCTAATAACTTTAAGAGAGAGAAAGCAAGCCAACAAGCAAGCGAGAAGGCTGGGCAAGCAAGCTGTGAGGAGCAAACCAGTTAAGTAGTAGTTTTCTATGGCCTTGGCTTTAGTCTTGCTTCCAGCTTCCTGCCTTGACTTCCCCTCATGATGGATTAATATCCGGACGTGAAAGATAAAATAGACCATTTGTTCCCCAGGTTGCTTTTGGTGATGGTGCTCTTTTATCACAGCAATGGAAACCCAGCTAAGACATCTGCTTATGCATTTGTGGGGGCAGGGGACAGGGCTGTGTGGCGGTCAGAGGACAACTTGCAGGAGTCAGTTCTTCTATCCTGTGAGTCTTGAGAACTAAACTCCGGTTGTCATGCTCGGTGGCAAGTGCCTTTATCTCTTGAGCCATCTCGCTGGTCCCCCACCCTTTTTATAATCTTAGTTCTGCTCTCACCTGCTTTTAGTACAGATCCATATGATGGCATCACATCTGGAATCAATCCCTCACCCTGAGTGCAGATGCCCATCGCTGTAAAGATTCTATCTCAGCAGTCATTAGATGGCTTTGAGTGCTTATTAGTGCCTGGTAGCTCCCAACAGGTGCCTCTTCCTGGCTCTCCCCTTGACAGCTAATCATTGTGATGTGCTGTTGGAAGATCCTAGCATCACATTTTAAATGCATTTAAAACCAGAAGAAAACCTGCTTTTGCATTCTCTTACAACCTAGACATATGTTATGACATACCAATTAATCCTCAGGCCATGCAGTAAGATATTTCCCGGTTACAAGCAAGACAACAGGTAGCGAAATGTGGTGTGCATGACATTTATTCTTAGAGTCTGTAAAAGCTTAGAACTGGTCTTAAGCTTGACATCCAGCTCGGCAAATTGAATGACCACATCTCATTGACACAGAGATGAAGCTGGAAGACAGGGCTCTGATGGGTGTGTGTGGGGGCGGGCCTGGGTTTGAATCATCTTGTCTAAGATCTTAGCCATAGTCAGGCAGGTGTTCAGTTGGGTTACTGGACAGCAGTGTGGTTTGGGGCAGGTCGCTCACACTTTCTGAGCCTCAGTTGCTCATCTGTGAGGTTGGAAGAAGCCTCTAAGTTTATGAGGATTTATGAGCAATAAAGCTCTCAATACAACTGCATCTAATAAGCACTTAAGAAAATTCCAGAGACCATTCACTCTGAACAGGTCTTTCTCTTCTAGGTCTATGTAGATACTTGATCTTTTTGATTACATTAACTTTTCCCAGAATTTAGCCCCTTGAGATGTTTTCCCAAGGCCAGAGCTTGCCCATATTCTGCTCATAGCACCGGTAAGCAGAAAGGAAGCATCTTGTACATAATATGTATCATTTACTATTTACCAAGTGTTCTCTCATATATTGTTCTGGAGAATGACCTTCCGGTGGCAGTGTCCTCTGAGTTGGCTGGGCTCTTCCTTTATGTCCCACCTCTGCCCCATTTTGTTCAGCCAATAACCTCCCCACAAGTGGCTCCCTGCTGTGAGGCTCATCATCTTCATCAATATACAGGTGGCTTCTGGTTTGATGCTCAGACCTCACTGTTGGGTTTTCAGACAGCCTGTGGCCTCTCTCCCTGCATTACCACTTCATAGAGATTCACTCTCTGTCTTTTTTATTTCCTATACAGATGCTCATCTTAGAATCCAAGCTTTGTGAGGGCAGAAATGCTATCTACTTTGTCTCTTGAAAACATAACTTCCCAATGTGAGGTGATAATGTCTTAAAAGGGGCGAAGTTAGTCCTTGATGGTGAAAAGAATCTTTATATATGTGTATATGACATAGACATAGATATAGGAGGAATTGGCTCGCTGCATAAGAGCTCTTGCTGTGCAAGAATGAGGCCGTGAGTTCAGATCCCAGCACCTATATAAAAAGCTGGATATAGTCAGGCATGCCTGTGACCCCAGCACTGTGTGGGACAGAGGTGGCTTTGTTTCCTGGCTGCCAGTCTGTCTCCAGGTTCAGTGAGAGACCCTGTCTCAAGGAAATAAAACAGAGGGCAATAGAGCAAGATACCTGACATTGCCCTGTGACCTACATACCTGTGTGCACACACCCCTCTCAATGTGCTCATACACCATAGACACATACGTTACACTCGCATGAATACATACTGTCTTAGTGTGTCTTAGTTAGGATTATCATTTCTGTGATGAGACACCTGACCAAAGGGAAGTTGGAGAGAATAGGATTCATGTTTCTTACACATCCACATCATAGTCCATCACTGAAAGAGGTCAGGGCAAGAACACAAACACAACAAGATTCTGGAAATGGAAGCTGACGCAGTGGCCATGAAGGGATGCTGCTTATTGGCTTGCTCCTCATGGCTTGCTCAGCCTGTTTTCCTATAGAACCCAGGACTGCCAGCCCAGGATGGTACCACCCACAGTGGACTGGGCCACCCCACATCAAACACTAATTAAGAAAATGCTCTTACCTACAATCCAGTCTTATGGAGGCGTTTTCTCAATTCAACGTCCCTCCTCTCTAATGACTCTAGCTTGTGTCGAGGTGACATAAAACTAGCCAGCACACATGCATACAAATTCCCAGACCACAATGAAGTAAAAATATACATTTAGTCAATAATGGTATGGAGTATGCCCCTGGTATTAACATTTGGGGAACACAATGAGGATGAGAACATCTAAAAGTTTGCTCTGGGGGAGCTGTAAGGAAATAGCAAGGGCTGAAGAGACTGCCTTGCATCGTAGAAAAGGGCCAAGCACACAATAGGCTCTTAAATAACATCTCTTAATGACTGCACACCTCTTATTAGCTGCAGAAACTCAGCTTTACAGAGCTGAAATGTCTGGCCTTGGAACATCAAGCTAATAGAACTGGATCTCTAACCTGTTTATCAGGTCCGATGTTTTTGATTCCTAGCTACTCATTAAATGCCCAGTGCATGCTTCTTGAATTGGAATGTGTTAGATGGTCACACAAGAGTAAGCAAAGGAAGCATTTTCTGTGCAAAACAGCAAATGATCTTAGGAAGATCATTTGGAAGAGCCCAGTTAATCTTCTTCCCCAGAGCGCATTAATGACGTGTTAGACATGGCTCATCTTAAGCATGGACATGGCTTCCATCTCCTCGTGGAAAAATCAAGTTGGAAGGATGGGCAATATTTTCAGTGTCTTATTCTTTCGTGTCATCAGAGGGCTGAAGGAAAACTAACAACTCCATTTATTAAGTAATTTTGATAAGTGTTTATGTATGAACAGTTCAGTGCCCATTAGCCCTGTACACCCTCTTTAGCCTTGAGTTTGTACTGACTCTGACTCTCCTTGCCTTATTTCTTGTTTCCCAGCATTTGCTTTTTATCACTGCAATTGCTGGCAATCCAGCTTCAAGCAGATTTGACGTCATTGGATAAAGTATAATAATCTAATGTTGAAATTGTGAGCCATCTGAAATTAGTTACTTCTACAGTATCCAGCAGATGTTGCTATGCTGCCCCTAAAATCTTGATCTATCTCAGCACACTTTTGTTTGTCTGTGGCACCCTGAGGTGTCCAGGACAAAGTTTGGGAACAGTGGCGGCAGACCAAGGCATGACATGATACTGGCTCGTAGAACCGTGGCAGGGGAATTGAGGAGGCATGTTAAGTTCTGAATGAATATTTAGAAGTGAAAAGCTGGAAGCAGACAGAACTCACTTTAAGATGTTGAACAAGGGACCGGAGGGATAGCTCAGTGGGAAAAGAGCTTGCTGTGCAAACAAGACAGCTTGAGTTTGTACCTCAAAGCCCTTGTGAAAAACAAGACATTGTGATTTGTGCTTGTGATGCCACGCTAAGGAGACAGACACAGATGGACCTCTGAAGGTCACTGGCCATCCAGCAGAGATTCATTGGTGAACTCCAGGCCGGTTAAACCCTGTATCCACAAAGCACAAAAGATGGGCAGCATCTGAGGATCAGCACCTGACGTCGGCCTCCGCCCTCCACATGTATCCACACACTGTATACACCAATTGGCATATGCACTTGCATACCTCTTCCCCCCCGCCTTATACCCAACACCCTCCTTTGCTCTCCATGCAGCCACGTGTTCTATCACAGTCCACCTAATCCCCTTGATACAGGGTTTCCTACTCACTGAGTAGCAAACTCCAGCAATCACCCATCTCTGATCTAACAGTGCTTGGGTTACAGGTTCGTGTGGCCATGTCTGATTCTTTACATGGATGTTGGGTATTTGAACTTGGTCCCCACCCTTGCACAGTAAGGGCTCCTATCCACAGAGTCATCTCCCCAGTGCCCCCTAGGATTGCTTTTCTATGGCTGCGGCAACAAATATGATCACAAACTGGGAGGAGTAAACCAGCAGAAATGGATTCTTTCACGGTCCCAGATTAGAAGTTCAAAATCATTGTGCTGTCCAAAGTGCTCTTTCCTCTGGAGGCTCAAGATGACAGTGCTCTTTGGCCTCTTCCAGCTTCTGGGGCCTGGTGATGCTCCCTGGCATCTGCAGCTGCACCGCGATTCCTGCCTCTCGGCTCACACAGGCTCCTCTTCTTTCTGGGTCTCCGTCCTTTCCACTTCTGCCTCTTAGGAGGTATTGGTATAAGGTCTAATAGGTGAGTTCGGAATGATCACATCTCAAAACCCTTAACCCAATTATACCTGCAAAGATTACTTTTCCAAATAAGGTATCTTGCAGAGTCTGGGCATCAAGACATTGAAATAGCATGCTGAGGGCATTATTCAAACCTCTATGTTCAGGGACAGAGATGCATGTGAGAGGGTGGGCTTGCAGGGGCTAGGATGACTCTCGAAGACCTGGGATGAAAAGCAGAGAAAGATGGGTCTGAATCAAAGGATGAAAGCGAAGTGGATGCAGAGAGAGAAACGAAGGGTCATTCAAGCCCCAGGAGGGACAAAGAGGCGGGCGCCTATGGGGTTGTTTGAATTTCTGGGTCTTGGTACAATCTTACAGGGCCATGAATGGGTTCCTCTACTTTGCAGCCAAGAGGATTAACTAAGCAAAGCAGAACATATGAAAGCGTATGGAGGTCGGGCTCACCGTTGTCAACCTTCCACTTCTTTAGCGATCCTCTGATGGTAGCCGCCCACTTTTACAGAAGTGAGGACTGCAGCACAGAGAGTTTTAGCAGCAAATTCTGAGCAGTGACAGACGGCAGAATCCACACCATCTCCACAGTAAGAATAATCATGGCTCCCATATTGAGTAACTACTATGTTGTCAGAGTTTTGTCCATACTCATCTCTAAGATGCTTTTTATGGTTTTCTTGGTATTTACCTCCCGAGTTCTCACCCGGTTCCCTCTCTTGTGTGGATAGGCATTGTGGGATGGAGCCCCCCACCCGGCATCTGGCTTACTTCACACTTTCTGGTCTGAAGATGGCTCAACCTTGTAGATTTCACTGCTTAGCAATAATAAAACGCTGGGCTCCTGTGCTGTATCCGACCCAAGCATGCTGTTTCTCAGGAGTCTGGCTAAGGATAAAGTCCGTATCATTTCAATTACACTCTTTACTTAGGGGAGATTCAGGTGAATAAAAACCATTCCCAAACTTCATCTACTTTTTAATCCCATCGTCAGCCTTTGGTGAGATGTCTCTTTCCATCTGAGTGGCTTTCTGGTTTTGTGTTTGCTTTTCTTCTGCCTGCACGCCTGCCAGTCTTTCTGGTGCTAAGAACATCATTCAGTTCAGGCTTCTGTCATTGTGCATCAGCTGCAGATGGACCCTGAGGACCAGGAACCTCAGAGCGCCACTGTCTGATCCTCCTAGAAGACACAGAAATCCCTCTGGGGATGGGGGATTGTCTAATGTCTGACGCTGAGGTGTCCTTCGACTTTACGTAACTCATTTCCTCGCTGGAGGAAGAATAGGCACTCCAGTCTCTAACATTACACATCTACTGTATTTTTCAAGATGAACACAGCTCTGCCCATATTTAAAGTCTAGCTCATGTTTCTTATGTAACCATTAAGTCAAACTATGTGGCTTATGGGCTGTATTCATAAAGCAACTTTATTGCTGCCTTTTAGTATCTCTTCAAAGTTTCTTTGTGAGGCAAATGATTTCCCTTCCTGTGGATAAACATAGTCAAATGCCAAGACATCTCTGGACCCTCTGAGGTGTCAAAACAGTCTCAATGCCATTTGATTGAAAGTTGTGAGCCAGGAGTGGTGGCACATACTTCTAATTACAACAGTTGAGGAGTAGCCGTGGGATGATCATGAGCTCAAGGTCATCCTCAGCTACATAGTGGTTTCAAGACCAGCCTGGGCTACATGAGATACCCCCCCCCCCACTTAAGCAAACAAAGAATGCTTGACTTCTGTTTGATGGCGAATCTGCTGAAGACAGGAAATGTAACGAGGAAATGAAAGGGTATTATTAGTCTCTAGTGGAACAGAACTGACAGCTATGTACACACGTGTATATGTGTGTATAAAGTGGATTTATTAGACTGACTTACAGGCTATGGTCCAGCTAGTCCAACAGTGGCTATCTACTGATTGAAAGTCCAAGAACCCAATAGTTATATCCACAAATCTGGATGTCTCAGGAGGTCTTCAGTAGATGCTGGAATCCTGAAGAAGTAGGCTCTAATGCCAGTGAAGGAATGGACTTGTTAGAGAGAGAAAGAGAGAGAGAGAGAGAGAGAGAGAGATATCAAGCAGGCAGAGAGAGAGATACAGAGAGAGAGAGAGAGAGAGAGAGAGAGTTCGTTCTTCTTCCATGTCCTTTATATAGTCTACCACCAGAAGGTATGACCCATGAATCTACCCACCTCAAAAAATCTGAATTTAAGATGGTTCTTCCTACTTCAAATGATTCAATTAATAAAAAAAAAAACCCAGCAGCTTGGGTTTTAGTTAATTCCAGATGTAGTCAAGATGATAAGAATAGCCATCACAGGGGGCATAGTTTATTCTCTCTGTTTTTGTCTCTGTCTTTGTCTCTCTCTCTCCGTCTGTCTGTCTGTCTCTGTCTCTCTCTCTCTCTGCTCACTGATGTCTCAATCTCTGCCCACAGCTGGAAAACTGTTTTCTGGCTCTTCTTGAATTGGAGCATGGTAGGGAGGAGAGGAGGGGACAGTAAGAAAGTTGTTTCTTGTCTGACACTTCTGTGGTTAAGGGATGCATCATTTCTTGAGAGTTCGTCAGGGAGCATACCCCATAACTGGGAAACCAATAAGAAATGAGGTCACATAGGCCTCTTGACTGGCTGGTTCTTTGCAGCTCCTGGGGACCTGACATTGCCTTCAAAGTGTCTTAATATTTGTGCTTCTTTGACAAAATCCCCAAGACCAGAGAATTTATAAACAACAGACTGTACACACAATTAATTTGTGTTTATTTTCCCAGTTCCGGAAGATGCATTGTTCTGGGAGAGCCAGATCTCTGCTACCAACATGTACTATTTGGAGGTGAAGAGTATTGCATCCTCTCCTAGCAGAGGGTGGCGGGGAGAAGGGGGAACTTCCTCCCTGCGCCTGTTTTTAAGGGTACCTAATGATACCCATGAACTCTCATAGCCAAACCACTCTCTGGAGGCACAACATTGGTGCGGGTTTGGGGGGCTGTTTCATTCAGCTCTTCTTTGCTGAGGTCTCTTTGTCCCATTAAGGTCTCCTCCTAGAAAGGACTTAAATGGACCAGGTACAGTTTCTGGAGTAGCTCACATCTTGTACCACTGAATGCTCACATAAAATGAAGAGGAAGTGGGAGGGGTGGGGTGAGGGGGGAGAGGGAGGTCTATTTCCAACCTAGCAGCTCTTTCTCTGCTCAGCTGGGGGCAACTCATGGGCTCACCTCTTGCCCTTCTGGGTTTGACAGGGGTGTTCAGAGCCAAGCCTACCATAACCTTGCATAGTTTAAACTCCTGCAGGCACCACAGTTTACATCTGCCTCAGGGTCTCCTCAAAGCCCCATTGTTTTGTCTAGAGTTTTCAAGGATGTCAGGTCTCAACCTTTTCTGAGGGAATTTTCCCCAGTGGTCCATTTCTGGCCCTGTGCATGCATGCCCAGTATGTGCGATAAGCTTTGAAAAGATGTCTGCCTTGTTTTCTTCGTAAAATACTGGTCTAATTCCTCAATTTGAAATTTGCTATTTCATGTGCCAAGCCCCCAATGACTACTTTAACATCAAATCGAGAACTCATTTGTGTATTCAGCTGGCATGAACTTCCTAGAGGAGAGGCACTGTGTTCAAATGCACATTTAAGGTCAATCGTATATGTATTTTAACATCTAAAAGCCATATTAAACCATGGAAAATACAAGTAAAATTAGTTTTAATAGCAGTATATCCAACCTAGTATATCTAAAACATTGTCATTTCAATGTGAACTCAATATTTTTTAAATTAGCAAAGTGTTGTGGGAACTCCTTCAGCCAATAACCTTGAAGATACCGAGGGATTTTTTGTTCTTCTTTTGCTCAAAGTCTTTATGACCCTAATTTACTTCTAGTCCACCTTCCAATTGGGACCAGACACATATCGAGAATTCAGGGCCACAGGAGCTATTGGGCTACGAGTGTAAGCTGTGGTGGGCATCTCCATAGGCAGAGCTGATGTCGGTCTTGACGGCTTTTATCAGTGCCGATGTACAGTAGGTATTCTACACTTGTGACCCTGAATTGAGATGTAATTGAAAGAATGAAGAATCTATCAGAGGGCTGTAGAACAGCACTCAGAGTCAAATCATCCAATTCTGCACACAATTAATTTACCAATATAGTTTGTAATTCATTGCTTTCACAGGCCTTCAAACTCCGGAAGGCAGAGGTGTTTGTCATTCTCCCCCACATTCCCGCAGTCAAACCCTGAGTCCTGATATTGTGGCATGGAGCTTCTGGCAGCCAACAAGTATTTCTTGGGTGTTGGTCTTGGACCAGTTACAATTCTAGGAGCTGGGATACAAGTAACACAATCTGTGCTGATGGAGCCCATAGGGGAAAAGACGCTAACAAGGTCTGCAAAGGAAATAAGCGGGGTGACGTGATAGGATGTGACAGGGGACAGGAGCGCCAGATACTTGCGCGGGGTGGGGGGGGGGCAGTTCTGTAAAGAGCCGTCTCATTACATCTTATCACTGTCCTTCATGCCCTCTCTGTTGCGGCCTCGCTGACCTCTCCTTTTCTGGACTAACGCATACTCAAGTCTGCCCTTAATGTCCTGCTTCTGTTGCGTCTTGCTTTCTCCTCGGCCTCTTCATCATTTTTTATCTTCCATGCTCCAGCTCCTGTGCCGTCTCCTCAAGGAAGCCATCCATGACCACCCTTGTCCAGCGATCACCATGCTTACCATTCTCCGTAATTTGACCACAGTATGCACAACACTAGCTGTGACCTTGTGTTTACCAGAAACTCCTGGTGGAGTAAACTGGTGAAGCCTCCTTGGCAGTTACAATCTTTCAGTGCCTAGAATATTCCCTTGATAACTATGAAGAGGCAGGAGGTCACGGATATCATGTGAGAAGTGGCTTTGAAAACCCGAGGAAGGTCTGATTAAGAATAGCGTTGGGATGGGAGAGAAGTCTGTGTCCCAAGAAACCGTAAATTAAACGTATTGCTTCGCTAGCGGTTGCTGGGGCGCCCGCCTTCTCCAATCATCGCTTCTCTTGCTAGAGAGTGCGCCGCTCAGCGGTTGCTGTGGCAACAGATAGCAACAAGATGGACCCGGCGGCGCAGGAAAAAGTGGACCGCAAGAGGTGGCGAGATTGTGAGTTTAGACCCAGTCTCGGCCGGGAGTGGGGTGTGGGATTGACGTGGGATTTTGGGTGCGCAGAGGTCACTGGACCGCTTAATGGTCTTGGGGTGAAAGAGTGGAATTATGGGGACTGTTGAGCTGTCCCCCTGCCTGTCCTTGGTCCCAGTGTTCACCTTGTTAAAGTTATGGGATCTTTGATTTCTCTTCTTGGGATTCCCGCCTGGAAGCACCGGAAAGGGTGCTTCTGACTTCAGCCTTGGGCAAATCACTTCCAGTCTTTCCTCCATAGGAAAATGGATGGCGGGTCCTTGGCTGTCCTTCAGCTGTTTTTGCCCACCTTCTCAAAATGACCCCGAAGATCAAATGCGTGGTCAATTAAAAAAGAGAGGGCGGGGGGAGGGGAGGAGGAAGAAGAAGAAAAAGCGGGAGGGAGGAAAAATACTCAAGGTGCTTTACTTGTGTGGTCCTGTAACAGGGCTGCAGCGGGTGACCGCCTTTTCATTTTCCCGCTTCTGGCTCAGAAAGTGCCCCACGGTTGGGGCTAGGGACTGGCCCTGTTTAAGCCTGAGTGCCCTCAGAGCTCTGGGCTCTGTGTGTGCTTGAGTTTCTCCATCCCCGCCTCTTTCGGTTGTTTCTTTTTCATTTCGGAACATTACAGCCCCCTGCGTGTTAACTAGACAATTGTTTTTAGCTTTCCTTATCTTTACTTTAAGCAACGGAAGCAACTCTTGATGTCTAGCACTAACTTGCTTTTCAGGAAGATTGTAAAAACAAGATCTCCATTCTAGCTGAGCGTACACAGTGCATTCAAGGGTTACTGTGTTAGAACCAGACTTTAATTAAGGTCAAAGTTGAAAACAGTTAAAAAACAAAACAAAAAAGGGCCAAACTCATGCAGGATAACTCAAGAGCAACCCAGCCAGCCATCGAATCACAAAAAACTTTAAATGTGGAACTCCTGAAGGAAATTCTATAAAATTTGTTAGTAGTTTTTCCATTTGCCGTCAAAAACCAGTGGAGGGTATGTGGGCCCACCCACTGCGTCCTTGTTCTTTTGCATTTTGGGGTTCTCCAGTTCACACCAGTTAATTCCCAGAGAGCATTGAGGGCCTGAGCATTGTCCGTATGGGGCTCACCCTTTGCCTGGGGTGGGTTGGGTTGTGGGGGGTAGGGATTGGTGTCCGTTCTTTCTGTCATGCTCTCAGACCCCTGTGACTTCTACAGTCTGCATGGCTATTCCAGCACTGTGCTCATCAGCACAGTGAGGCCCATTCATCTTTGCTTTATGGCACCGGCCCACCCATTAATAGACCTGCAAAGAAAATCCCAACTATGTTAAAAGTTGCCTTTTTTTGTTTTCTGATACATCTAAGTGTGAGCCACATGGTCTTCACCATCCCTGTTTGTGTAGCTTGCCCTGAATACTGATCAATACTTGACATGGTTATTCTTTATTTAAGACTTCTGTCTTTCTGATGGGAGGAGAGTGGTGATCACCTTATTTTTCTCTCCCTGACCACAAGTCAGATCAAGCAGTTTGTGACTGTTCATTAATGACAGCTGCTCTAACGTGGGTTGCCAGTCTTTTAAAATGCACATGTCCTTTTTGTATTGATTTCTAGATATCCTGTTTAGCTTTAACTGTGAGCTCCACTAGACTTGCCCGAGAAGGGAGTCTCGCGATGGGCTTGTGTGCATGGCTGTGGGGAATCATCTTGATTATTAACTGAGATAGAAGAGCCCAGCCCACTGTGGGCTGTACCATTGCCTAGCAGGTAGCCCTGGGCTGTATAAGAAAGCTAGCTAGGCATGAGCCTGTCAGTGAGCCAGCAAGTAGTGCTCCTCTATGGAGTGTGCCTCAGGTATCTGTGATGGACTGTAGCATATAAACCAAAAGAGAGCTTTCCTCCCTGCAAGATGTCTTTGGTCATGGTAATTGTCTAAGCACCAGACAAGAAACTAGAACATTGGGGGTACTGTACATACTCAGGATATTAATACATTGTATGCTTCGTTGAGATAAAATTAATATTTCCTCCCAGTATATTGATCATAGTTAGATTCAGCTGTGAACTTGACACAAACCTTTATCTGGGAAGAGGGAACCTCAACTGAAGAATTGTCTCAATCAAATTGGCCTGTTGGGCATTTTCTTAATTACTGATCAGTGTAGGCGGGACCAGCCCACTGTGGGCAGGTCTGGGCTGTAAAGAAAGCCAGTTGAACTGGGCAGTGGTGGCACACGCCTTTAATTCCAGCCTTTAGGAGGCAGAGGCAGGTGAATCTCTGAGTTTAAGACCAGCCTGGTCTACAGAGTGAGTTCCAGGACAGCCGGGGCTATACAGAGAAACCCTGTTTTGAAAAACAAACAGACAAAAAAAAACAAAATAAAACAAAAAATATAAAGAAAGAAAGAAGGCCAATGGAGCAAACCAGTGAGCAGTAAGCTGTATTTCTCCCCAGTGCCTTTTTCAGTTCCAGTCCTACATCCTTGATGATGGAACGAAGCTTGGAGGCTGAATAAACCCTTCACTTCCTAAGTTGCTTTTGGCTAGAAAATTTATCACAGAAACAAACCAAGGTGTTGTGGAATATTAATCAAAGATGTGTTACATTGTTTTATGCTGTGGAGTATTTGTTTAATGATGCAAAGATGTGTTGCATTCTTTTATGTTGCATTTGTTTAACTCTGTGATGCTGGGTTACTTTGCCTGCCTAAAACACCTGATTGGTCTAATAAAGAGTTGAACATCCAATAATGAGGCAGAAGAGGGATAGGTGGGGCTGCAAGGCAGAGAGAATAAATAGGAAGAGAAGTAGGGTAGAAAAGGAAGAGCGAGAAAAGGAGGAGATGAGGATGCCAGGGGCAGCCTGCCAGCCACACAGTCAGACACAGAATAAGAAGGAAAAAAAATATACAGAAATGGAGAAAGGTAAAAGCCCAGAGGCAAAAGATAGATGGGATAATTTAAGAAAAGCTGGCTAGAAACAAGGCAGGCTAAGGCCAGGCATTCATAAGTCAGAATAGGTCTCCGTGTCTTTATTTGGGAGCTGGGTGGTGGCCCCTGAAGAACAAAGAATAAACAACAACCAGCAACACCAACCTAGGAGAGTGTTCTTAGCTATTTTTTCCATCAAGTTGCATTTAATCTAAATAACAACAAATAAGTGATCATTGTGTTTCTGTGGGCCTATAACACACTAGTAATTGTGTTATACTACTTTAAAAGTCAGATTTATTGACATGTAATCTATACTATAAAATATCTCCTGTTTGTTTGTAAAATTCCACAAGCTGACTTTAAAAATATAGTGTCATGTGATACCACAACTCACCACAGTAAATAGACTTAGTCTGGTGGCTCCAGCAGCTCTCTTGTGTCTGGGTTGAGTAGGCCCTCTTTCCCTACCTCCAGCCCGTGACAGTGGTCTCACTTCTGATTCTGTACTCTCCAAACACATGGACTCATAAACCTGTAAAGCCTTTTGTCTGGCTTGTTTTATTTAGGACATTGCACCTGAGCTTTACCCACGTTGTTGTATATAACAGTAGTCCACTTTCTATTACAAAATACTACTCCATTGAATTGGATATACCATACGATGAGGAGCATTCGGGTTGCTCCGGTTATTTGGCTACTATGAGTAAATAAGTCTGCTATAGTCATCTGTGGGTATTTGTATTATTGTATATAATTAATGTTTTGGTAAATAACTAAAAGGTAGGTGAGTTTTTATTTAGGCCACCAGCTTGCAAAAAAAAATGACATGGAGACTTGCTATTAATTTTGAAAGCTTGGCTGATAGCTTAGGCTTAATTCTAACTAGTTATTATAACTTAGATTAACCCATATCTTTTAATCTACATTCTTTTATGTGGCTCAGTTACCTTTTCTTTGTAATGCCCATGCTGCTTGCTCTGCATCTCCTGGCACCTCTCTTCTTCTACCCAGCATCCTCTCTGCCCCCAAATCCTGTCTAGCTATTGGCCGTGCAACTTTTATTAAATGACACATCTTCACAGTATACAAAAAGATTATTCCATAACAGAGAGCTTTCTGGATTATACTGTAAATATATGCTAATTTTACAGGGTTTCTCACCACATTGCTCTTAAAGTTAGTGTACCATTTTTCATGTCCACAAATGCAGCATTTGAATTTCACCTGCTTTACAGCCTTGCCAGTCATGACCACTTTGTTATACTCAGCTATTCTCGTAGATGTGAAATGCATACACACCACAGCGTTTGGGGGAAGGGGGTCAGACAAGAGCTTCCAGGAATGGCTTCTCTCCTTCCTCCACGGCTTCTGCGCGTTGAACTCGTGTTGCCAGGCTTGCATGGCTTTACCTGGCTGATCTGTTACATCCGCTCTCATATTTTAGTTTGCATATGCATTTTAATAAATTTATGACATTGACCATGTGTTTACCTTTTGCTAAACCATTGTTAAAGAAGTTCATTGACGTTCTTTAGTTCATATAATTGACCAATATTTTATTCCCTTATTTGGTTCTTTTTTAATTGAGCTGTAAGAATGTAATTTTATGTTTTGTTATATATAAGTAGAATTTTGGTTCAGAATTTGTCTAGACTGTATATTTTATAGAGTTGCGTGTATTTGTGAATTTACAGTGACTTTTGAAATCAGGGAGCTTGAGTTATTTTTCACAATTGACCTAGCTTTTCTGGCTTCTTTGCTTTTTCATCAAACCTTGGATTACACTGTTGATGTTTGTTAAAAGTCCCAATGGGACTTTGATTGGCCAACATGTCACCAAACAGCTGGCAGAATTCTTTTGTTCTAGCTAGATAGAGGCCATGACTAAGCATGGAGAAGCTCTTTAATACTAGTCCCTGGTAGTTTCCACAAATTAGTGGTGGATGCTGTCTCAAATGGTCAGGAAGGACTAATGTCTTGGAAATATTGAATCTTCCAACAAAGTGGATCTCCTTTTATGTAGGACCTCATTAGCTCATTCAATAATGTTTTGTAGTTTTAAACATACAGCTTTAATGCATATTTTATTATCTGTATATTTATGATATTGATTTTAACTTTCATTTACTTATTCACTTATTTACTCTCTCTCTCTCTCTCTCTCTCTCTCTCTCTCTCTCTCTCTCTCTCTCTCTGTGTGTGTGTGTGTATCAGAAGTCAGTTCTCTTCTACCCCATGGGTCCTGGGGATCTAAATCAGGCCATCAGACTTGGTGGCAAGCTCCTTTACCCACTGAGCCATCTCCCTGGCCCTTCATGAAAATTCGATAGTTTCCATTTTTCATTGCTGTTTATCAACTTTGTGCTTGAAACTTTGTTAACTCATGATATTAGTTTTAGTAGATTTGGGGATAGATTAAATTTTTTAAGTGTGTTTTCATAATGGCGTAGAATAGTAGGAGAATTTTGGTCCATTGTACTAGGTACTCAGATGCTCAGTTCGTGCAGCATCTGCAGCCTCCAGTGCCGTTCAGGGTTGCCACTGTCATAAAGCAAGTGTCTCCAAACGCAAGACCTTATTTCATGAATTTTAAAATCATCATGAGAACCCCCCTCAAAAACCAACAAGAACAACAAAACAGAGCAGAAAGCTCAGGTGGTGCACACCTTTAATCTCAGCACTCGGGAGGCAGAGGCAGGTGGATCTCTGCGTGGTTCAGGTCACCCTGGTCTACAGAGCAAGCCAGGGCTACACACAGAAACCCTGTCTCGAAAAACCAAATCATCATGAGACATCTTTACACTCAATGTTGCTATAGACCCGGGTCCCCTGGAAGAGCAGCCAGTGCTCTTAGCCACTGAGCCGTCTCCTGCCTAGACTGAACTGTCTTTTCTGCCCTAGACCTGCTTTTATACTTAACATCTTCCATGCTTTCTGTCCTTCTTGTTCCTTAGTCCTCTCACCAGTAGCCACGTTTTTTTTCCACCTGCAGTACAGCTTTAGGACTCCCTCAATGGAACTATGCTAACGTGTTACCCTCTGGTTTACAGTTTCACTGAGGTCTAACTAGATGGACCCTCCTTGGAACCGCTGGAGTTTACTGGGGCTCCTCCCACTTTTGTTCCCTTGCTTATTTTCTTTATCATGCGTGTTTTTCACAGTTCTTTTGACGGTATCCTATCCTTGGGGTGATGACTCCATTGATTTGGGGAACTCAGCCATTACTTTTCAGATACTACTTCTGTCTCATCTCCTTTCTTTTCCTTTCCAGAATGTTAGTGGCATGTTGCTAGGTCATTTCGCTGCCACCTACATATCTCTTAAGCATCATTCATTTACTTTTATCATTAAAAGAGAATTTCATACACATGTATACTGAAATATGATCATATCTACGCCATTTCCCCACAGCTTCCCATATTCCTCTTAACATGATGCTTCCCCAACTTCAAATCATTTTTTTCTTTTTGATAACCCACTAGTGCTGCCCATAAATGCATGGGCATGCGGTCCCCACTGATCACAGGCATGGGGAGTCCCCACTGGATCACAGGCTTGGGGGTTCCCTACTGGAGCACAACCGTGGAGTCCCCACTGGAGCACAGGTGTGGGGTCCCCACTGGAGCACAGGTGTGGGGTCCCCACTGGAGCAAAGGCATGGGGTCCCCACTGGAGCAAAGGCATGGGGTCCCCACTGGAGCACAGGCATGGGGTCCCCACTGGAGCATAGGTGTGGGGTCCCCACTGGAGCACAGGCATGGGGTCCCCACTGGAGCAAAGGCATGGGGGTTCCCTACTGGAGCACAACCGTGGAGTCCCCACTGGAGCACAGGCATGGGGTCCCCACTGGAACACAGCCATGGGGTCCCCACAGGAACACAGGTATGGGGTCCCCACTGGAGCATAGGCGTGGGGTCCCCACTGGAGCACAGGTGTGGGGTCCCCACTGGAGCACAGGTGTGGGGTCCCCACTGGAGCACAGTCATGGGGTCCCCATGGGAACACAGTCATGGGGTCCCCACTGGATCACAGGCATGGGGGTTCCCTACTGGAACACAGGCATGGGGGTTCCCTACTGGAACACAGGCATGGGGTCCTCCACTGGAACACAGGCATGGGGTCCCCACTGGAGCACAGCTATGGGGTCCTCCACTCAAGCACAGGCATGGGGTCCCCACTGGAGCACAGCCGTGGGGTCTTCCACCGGAGCACAGGACTCTGTGCTTTAATAACTGAATCTCAGCCTGCAATTTAAACAGAATTTCCAACAATTTCTGGAATGGCCCTAAATCTTCTTTGTACTACATGTTTATGCAAAGGGTCTTTCTTAGCATTGGCTACTATAAAATGAAACTATCAATCAACGCTGAACAACAGTGCAGAAGCTCTCTCCTGCATGTCAAATATCAGCCATGTTTTCTCTGTATGAAATTAAAAACCGTGTCCATCTTAGTACCATGCACGTTTGCTTGCATCTTTAATAAGTGGTAAAACCATATGCATATCAAGGAGTTATTATAAAATGAATTTCTTTATGATGATCAGTGTTCTGTGGGTTTATGTACCCAGACACCTATGGTTGTGTGAAAATTTCCCAGGTGAAAAGGGTTTGCCAGGGGAGAATGTTTAAAGAGTCCCTGTTCTGTACCACGTGGTTCTGTAGCTCTCTCTGTCTTTAAACATAGGCGTCCTCAGGCTAACTGGGGGGCACATACCTGAGAGCCCAGCACCTGGGAGATTTAGGCAGAAACCAAAGCTCCTGGGCAGCATGGAATGCATCCAGAGAGTCATTCAGCCAAATAAAGAAAAGACCCTGATAATGCCAGAGCAGGGGTCACAGCTCCTGGAGCTGGAGTTACAGGTGGTTGTAAGCCACCTAATGCAGGTGCTTGGAACCGAACCCCGGCCCTCTGAGAGCAACAGATATCTTCACTGCTGACTCAGCTCTCCAGCCCTTGGGATGTTTTCTTTGTTTGTCTGATTTTTGTTTAATTATGGAAAGGAGTATAAGCCCTGCTGCTGAATACACGCCAAATGCATTCTTGTTATGATTAGGAGTTTGGTGCCTTCAGTTTTCATTAGGATTTGTTTCCTTTTAATCTGTTGGATTTCTTTTCTGTGCGGAGTTTCTGTTGGTTCTTTTCAGGGCGTTTTCACTCTTAGCCATGCTTGTTCATGGCGACTGCCAGCTGCTTCCCTCTCTGGAACAGTGTGTATGGGGACTTCTTTGGTGGCTGAAATGCAGGCCTCTGAAGGGATTTGCATTTGTCTGCACTTGGCATTCGGAGGAACAAACTGCCTGGACTCCCTGTAAAGTAGAAATCGAACCTGGAGACTTTGGAGCTCATAGGTGATATAGTTTGGAATGCTCATGGACTGGAGAGCTAGCTGGTGACTCCAGGGTCCCAGGCACAATTTATTTCTTTTTTCAACCTCTCTTCTCTTGTCCATGCCACTGAGACTTCATTTGTGTTCCACTGTGGACGGTCAGATAGAGCAGGTTTACTCTGTTCTGATGTGCCTCGAAGGTAGAGCCTCTTCTCCGTCTGCACACTTTGATGGGACTCGTTCTTCAGCCACAAGCAAAACGCAGTGTCCCCTTGTCTAACAGATGACCTCACAGCTGTCTGCTCAGCTCTCCTCACCCATAGGGCTTTAGTTGCATGTTGGCCTGTTTAACTCCCTGTGGGCTTTTAGCTCTTTGATACTTTGGGGATATTCAAAACAGTTTTGCTTTGTTTCAGACAAGTAACCCTGACGACCCTAGAACTAACTGTGTACTGAGACTGGCCTTGAACTGGTCTTACCTGCCCATACCTCATGAGTATGGGAATTCTGGCTTCCTTCAATTAGCCAAGCCATCTTAGAAAAGAACACTTTATTTTTAAAAAATGTATTTTGGGTGTGAGAGTGGGTGTGTTTCTGCATGGATGTTTGTGCACCATGTACATGTCTAATGCTCAAAGAGACTAGGGGAGGGTGTTGGATGCCTTGGAACTGGAGTTACAGATGGTTGGAAGCTGTCATCTGGGTGTTGGGAATTGAACCCAGGTCTCAGGAAAAGCAGCCAGTGCTCTCAAACATGAGCCAACTCTCCAGCCTCCACTGATTTACTTTTTAAGTTAGTCTTAAAGGAATTACATGCCATTTTTATACACGTGCACATAATACTTAGCATTACTTTTGTATTTCAGCACTATAGTGTAAATGCTTTGTGAAAAATATGTAGAAACACAAGCCCAGTCCCTAGAAGTAACCAAATTTATTAATTTATGTATTTATTACTTATTGAGAGCATCTGAATAAATTACTTTTGTTTGTTTCTTTGTTTTGTTTTTTTGAGACAGGGTCTCTTTCTTTGTAGCTCTGATTGGCCTGGAACTCACTGTATAGACCAGGCTGACCTCAAATTCACAGAGATTCATGTGCCTCTGCCTCCCGAGTACCGGGATTAAAGACATCTGCCACTATAGATAGCTTGGGAGCCAATCGAACATTTAATGTATTGACCATTTTCATGGACGGCAAAGCTGGAAAAATGAAGGTTTTGTAAATGCCAACTGAAGACCGTGCCTGTTTCGACAGGGAGCTGTTTTCTGTTTGTGTAAAGTGAGCGTACTCTCTTCTCTGCTACATCTCCTGTTGCGAACCCGAGGGCCTGTTTGCAAAGCTCTTCAAGCAGTAGTGCCTGGAAGGTGTTCAGCATCCTAACAGCTGATGTGAAGGGGTTTGTCTGAGGAAATTACGGCAGTATCTCTGGCTGTGTGGGACTGGTCCATGCAGTCGTCAACAGGAAGAGGTAGCTGTCTGTCACTGAACAGTGTGTGAGAGTCGTGGGCACATGGCACAGTTTTGAGGCTGTTTCTTCAAGCATTCAGAATATGAAAACTCTCCTCAAGCTTGAAAGCAGCCCACAGAGCTGGTTAGCTTTTGAAGGGATGGTTTAATTGGTCCACATTTGAGATAGCTTAGTGATTCTTTACTCGGTATGTGGATCCTAGCTCCACAGGCGTCATTAAGGGAGTTAGTGTCCATAGCCTTCTTCGTTGGATTCCCATTGGGATTTGAACCGCAGAGGTTAAAGGTCACTGCTTCATCTATTTTTGAATACAGTGAACCATAACCCACCCATTAACCATGTCACCACCATTAAAAGTGAAGAAATGATAGCTAGCCCTTTCCTAGGAGCAAACTCTTCCTCTCAAATGATCCTAAGATTTGCTTCCTCATTAATACCACAGAAGCACTTAGCATCTGGCTCTTCACAAGGATGGGGCTTGAAATGAGGCAGAAATAATTGTAGGCTGTGGCCGGAAGGATTTCGGGTTGCATAGAGGAGGGTAAGCGAGGAATTGATCTAGTGCACAATGCCCCCAGTTTAATTTGAAAAACCACACAGGCTTTTCATTTCTTGGAGGATTTAAGTGCCTTTAGTCCTTTGATTTTTTTTTAAGGCCCATATTTATCCCTTGAGATAGTGAGGGAGGAAAGTGAACTTTAAAGTGTTCTGCCCTTGATTAAAAAGCTTATGGGGAAGTGTATGATGTTGGTAATGTAGTGGTCTTCATGTTAGATCAATTATCAAAAGTCCAGTGTACCAAGTGTAGGGAAAATCTGTGTGGAAAGGCTGAAGAAATCTCTCTGGGGGGAGGGACTCAGAGGAGAGGAGATGGGGAGACTTTGGGTAGGGTGTAATCCATGAGAGGAGACAGGGAGACTTTGGGTAGGGTGTAATCCATGAGAGGAGACGGGGAGACTTTGGGTAGGGTGTAATCCATGAGAGGAGACGTGGAGACTTTGGGAAGGGTGTAATCCATGAGAGGAGAATAAAGAAAAGAAAAGAAATCTCTCACAACTTCACTGGCAGTTCATAAACCCCAATATTTTTCTTTGAAAATCATTTTAATAAGCTATCTAAAGTGTTCAGGGTGGAAGGCAGGGTGGTGATCAGACTGTGTCTGTGTCTTGTTTTTATTCGCTTAGCCTGGCATCCTAACCCAAAATTGAGCAACTTTACCTGATTCCGTGTTCAGTGCCATGACATTGCTGCTCATTATCATTATTATTATCATCATCATCAATAAACAAATCACTCAGATTTACTGTAGTGGCACAGATGAATCTCTAATTAAATAAATTTCAAGGTTAAGCTGTTATTATTCATGCCTGAGAATAATTCCCAACACTCACCGCCTCTCAAATGGCAGCAGGACGAGCATGAGAGCCCGTACCAGAGCAGCAGAATCTGGAGCTCATGAGTGCCACAGACGAGTCTCAGCACTCTGCAGTGTGCCCGGGAGTTCGTTATAGGTGATGTGTCTCACGGGAAGCCGCCAGGATTTGGCACCAAGTGGAAAGGACTCTGACCTGCTTCAATTCTCATATAATCCCCTTTACTCTCGAGGAACCCAGCTTTAATAAAAAGGAATAACCAGAGGATGTAATCGAAGAACACTAATTAATAATTTGAGCTCTTTCAGAATGAGGTTCTGTAATAAATCGTAGGCTGTCAGTTGCTAAATCATGAAATATTGCAGAGAGAGAAGGGATGCCACGCTCTTCCACAATGCAGCTTGTTATGATAAAACCATTGGAGGCAGGGAACTTGGTGTTGGTTAATCACTTGTGTTTTTACATTGCTGTTTGTAATCACAATTAAACAGATGGTTCTGAAAAAGCTAGTGTGGGCTTGATAATAAAAACCAGTGCAAACCGCTCCTTCCTCCTCCTAACATACAATTACACTGAATGGAATCCCATCGCCCAGGGCTTCTTGAGAAGAGTGGGTCCAGGCACAAGATTACTGTTCTGCCCCGAGCCCTGACATCTTGACCCCTCACAAAGCCTAGAGCTTTGCAGCTGGCCGAGGGCTTCCAAATAGACATGGCTTACCCCTCCTCTGCTTTCTCTGCAAATCTTATTCCTGCCATGCATGCATTAATAGATAGATTTTTAAACGGGATCTTTGGAAGAATGTCTTACAGACATTGGGTGTATGTGTCTGAACTCTAGGAGCTTGGCTAGCACACAAAAGTTCTCAGGGGTATGGGAAAATCCATCCTGTTTTTCTTACCAAGAAACTAATACGGATGTGGCTTTGCTTAAAAGAAGAAAAAAGAAAGAAATTTTCATTTCATGGCGCGTTACTTTTTTTCATTTCTATAACAAATGCCTGGCAGAAATCATCTTAAAATGAAGAAAGTTGGGTTTGGTTTTGTTTTTGACCCATGGTTTTAGCGATTTTAGTCCATGACAGATTGACTCTGTTGATTGAGTCTGCGGTGGTAAGACTACAGCTCAGGAGCGTGAGATGAAATTCTCACCTTTCTTGTTGAATCCTACACAATAAGAGAGGGGATTTTTTCAGAAAAGATTCCTCACCACCAAGAAGTATTTCAGCAGTTGAGATGCTGCCCTGTGGCCAGTATGGCCACTGGTTCCTCCCTTGAACTCGACCTTAGCAGTGCGAACCACAAGGCCGTGCACTTGGAGCCTGCCAAGGTCTATTTGCAGATGAAATTTGGGAAACGTGTTTTGTTAGCCTGAGCATAAGTACACCCAAGTATACTATCGATGCTTTTAGGTGCAGGCTTTTGTGCCCACAAGTAAGCAGTCATTTGCTGGTGCAATTAACCATCTGCACTTTATTATGTGGGTGCAGCTGGCTAATTACGCTCAGCGCCATGGGGCAGGTTCAGCTTCTCATCTGCATAGGAACTGTATTTGTAGCAAAGGACACTGACCTTTAACAATGAATCTTTAAATTTAACCAGGTTCTCTAGAGGTCACCAGTCACAGAGTTTTGGTTTGATCTGAGGTGAAATTCAAATGCGGGTAGTGGAATTTCTGTTCGGGTAGGGAGATTAATCCAGAACAGTAGGATAGGCCAGTAATTATCAGTCAGGAACAAACGAGATCCGTTTACATTATTATGGAATCCCACTTCAGAGAGTGGTACATTACATCAGTGGGTGTACATGAAGTTGTGAGCTTGTTTGATGACAACTTGGGGCATCATAGACTTAAAATGGGGTCAGTTTGTGTGTCCCAACCAGTTCCACATCATTTCTAAGAACTTGTATATTATTCTCGTGTCTTATTAGATGGATTGAAGGGTCAAAAATAGGATATTGGAGAGGAGAATCCTCAGGTTTAACACAGATCAGATGAACAGTCAGCACTAATCCATGGCTATCGAGTATCATTTCACTGGAGACTTCCCCATTGCATCATTTAATCTCCACCCTCCCCTGGGGATGGGACAGCTTTAAGCTTGTGCAGTTATGTCCCAGTGTGCTCTTGGGGAAAACACCTTACCTGCTCATGGGATTGGAACTCCAGTCCTCCCCAGCCAGCATACCTCTTTGAAGTAGTTCCACTAAGGACCTACCATAGACCTCACGAATCACCATCTGGGCTAGGAATGGGGACCCTTGAAGGAAGGCCACCTTAAGACAAGTTAAGTTACATAATTTTAAGGATGTGTTCTAAGTTTTGAGAAAGGTTTAATTTATGAGTCATTTGTCATCTCTCATAGCTCACTGTCTTTTCATTAAAGTTTGTTCTTTTTAATTTTAGTTTTAAGTTGTAGGAGTCTATTAATTGTCCCATTGAGTTTCCATAACCAAATTTTCATTGATTTCTGCCTTCGATGTAATGACAATGTAACACTTCTCTGTGCTTTCTGTAAACTGGGGTTAAATCTAAAGGCTCTATCAAGTTTCAAGTTGGTCATTTTTTTTCCCAGAAGAATAATCTGAAGTGTTCTCTTCCTATCTGCTCACATATTGTTAATGAGACTGACTATCGGTTCATGTGTTGCTAGCCTGCTTGTGATTGGTTGACATGTTTCCTTCATGATCTCGTCCAATGATTTTGGCATAAGAGCGTACATTAGCCTGGCAGAAGAGCATTGTGAGCCTTTAAATACCGTCGGTGCTTAGGCATTCGCACTAGACTGCTTCTATATAGGACTTTTTTCTCATTTACTGCATTGCGTCTAATGAAATATATCTAAATGGGATGAAAATAATGAGTCCTTGGCTCTCTGTCTGTCTGTCTCTCTTACACATACTTATGAGCTTAGTTTCATTATGAATCTATACATTTGGTGTATATTCGAAGTTCCCCGTTTTAGCCAAGAGAATAGCCCTTCAAGTTCAAGTTGGCTTCACTGCCGGTTTGGTTTTTTTTCTTTTGCAGTCTTTCAATTTTATTTTTATTTATACATGTGTGTAGATGCCAGCAGAGACCAGAGGCACCCAGTGGGTGCCCTGGAGCTGGAGTAACAGGTGTTTTTGAGCCCTCCAATGATAAGTATTGGATCCCCGTTTGCTGGGTTCCTCTGCTGCTGATACAGTAAGCCAAATCAAACCAAATTAATAAATCCAGATTTAATAAACAGGGCAGTGCAAAGCAGAGTATTCCTGGGTGACTCTCAGGAAGGCAGGAGAGAGAACACGAGAGCACACGTGGCAGACTTACGGGCCAGGTCTTAAATAGCCTGTAGGCCATCTTGAGCACTTCTAGGTGAGGAGCTGCCAATGGCGGGCTTTCTCAGGCTTGGGGTCTGGAATAAGGGGAGTGGGGCTGGGCAGAGCTTCGCAACACCCAATGTGGGTGTTGAGAACTGAACTTGCATTTCCTGCAAGAGCAATGCCTGATTTTAAGCACTGAGCAATCTCTCCAGCTCTTGTAATTTTTAAAAATTAAAATATAAATATATCATTTCCTCTCTCCTCCTCCCTCTAATCACTTCATGTCCCCTCCCCCTCAAACTCATGACTCCCCTTTAAATAACTATATAAGCAAACAGTGCGGCTTGTGTCTATGTTCTCAGGGCTGACCACTGGTGTGGCTAACAAGTTAGGCCATTCCTGGGGAGGTTGGTTCTCTCTCTCTCATCAGTCATTATTTGCCTACAGCTCTTTGTCTAGGGGTGAGGACCCCTGAGATGTCCCCTTCCGTGTTAGCACATCTATCAATATTGTCATTGTCCAGGTCTTATTCAGGTAGTATCCTGGCTGGCTTTTTGTCAACTAGACACAAGCTAGAGTTAGCCACCCCAGAAGAAGGAGCCATAATTGAGAAAATGCCTCCATAAGAATAGGCTAGAGAAGAGCCTGTGGGGGAATTTTCTGAATTAGTGATTGATGAAGAGGGAGGGGGGTGGCAGACAATTGTGGGTGGCACCACCAATGGGAGGTCACCTTGGGCTCCATAAGAATGCAGACTGAGCAAGCTATGGGGAGCAAGCTAGTAAGCAGCACTCCTCCATGGCTCTGCTTCAGTCTCTGCCTCCAGGTTCCTGCCCTGCCTCTCCTCACTGATGGACTGGGATGTGTGACCCTGTAAGACGAAATAAACCCCTTCCTCTCCAAGTTGGTCTTGGTCATGGTGCTTCATCCAGCCCCGGAAACCCAAAGACAGGCAGTGTTGCTATTTTCTTCCCTCTCTGTTCTTGACAGTTTCCTGACTGTCAGGACATACGTGTGTTAGACTTAGCTTTTTGACTTCTTGACCCAGCCATGGCTTTATAATATGTGTTCTTGTCTGATAGATCAGTCCTTCCTCTTCTCTTGGACTCCCCTAGAGACAGGGATTGAGTCTAGAACCTGATTGTTAATATTTTATTTTTGGTTAATGTTCTTAAGGGATTTGAACAAGGCCAAAGGGTGAGCTAGGGAAGTAAATAAAAACAGTTTAACGGTGTGTTGTAACATGCCTACCACTGTAGGCAGCAGGGCAGCAGTCTCCCGGAGATCATCTAGAAAGCCTGGAAGAGGTACCTGGGGATGGTGAGCCTGGAAACCGAAGGGATGGGAGCTCTGCACACCGCCATGCCCTCTGCACTCTCTGCTGCCTTTCACACTCCTGCTTGGGCTGGGAGAGAGTAAGAGACACACGCCCCCGGGGAACTAATAATCTTCCGTGCACGATGGAATGCACATTCATTTTAAGTCCTTCACACAGCAATGTTCCCCCTCTATTTATTTTCCCACCATGGGTTTTTCATTTGAAATCACTTTCCTTCGGTTAGACTGTGCTTTACTGAGAAGCTGCGACTGCCTTTAATTTGCCCTTGTTCTTAAAAGACATTTCACTGCTTATAAAGTTACAAGAATGACAGGCCTTTTTGTCTTTTTAATTTTTTAAACTGGCTCTTTAGAAGCATTCTTTTGTTTTAAGATTTATTTTTATCCCCCCACCTCTTGTATGTGTGTATGTGTGTTTCTGGATTAAGAAGTGCCCCCAGGGCACAGATGCTATAATGTTCCAAGACTTTGCTTCCTCCTCTGGTGCTTTGGCTTCCTTGGGGTTTGGTCTGGTAATTGCGTTACTGACTTGACAGCTCTTTAGTGCTCTTAGGGTGATGAAGGCTTTTCATTGGGAGCTTTTGATTGTGTTCATATGGTTGGTTGGGTCAGCTAATGGGTTACATACCATTATTGGGAGTGAAAGTTCCCTTTTAATTCAAGGTTATTTTATTGTCGTTCTTACTGGGGATGTAGGGTGGATACAAGTATTTTTTCATGCTTTTCAATGGGAATCAATCTAGCCAAACCCCACGAAAGAAACACAGGAAGAATTTCCTGGTCAGTGTTTGCCAGCCTAATAACGAAGAGAAGAAAAATGACCCGTTGCCTGTCAGACAACTTGAGTACAGTGTTATAGCATGTAACCAATCTCTGTCACTGGTTTTCATTATTGAACTCTGCTGTTACAGCCATCCAATATGAATTAAAAGAATTGCATTTGACATTTTAATAAAAGGCAGAAACGCCACATTTACCCGGCAGCTTCTAGTGAAGATGTACTCGTCAGAGATGAGTGGAGAGCACTCAATAGAGAAGGGTCAAATGAGCTTGCTGTCCACTTGCTTCTGGGAACCGTGACTGACAGCTCCCAGCAGCTGGCGGACACTGATGAAAGCACCAGGCTCGCTCTTTGCTGATGTCACCGGGAGCCATAGGCAGGGTCAAAGAGTGAATCCAAATTCATTCCTCTGTGTGCACACAGTCTGCGGAAGGAGTCTGGCTGGCGGGCATTTGGGGGGTATGAGAAGATCACTTCTAAATAATATTTGCAAGTTGAATTGTGAGTTCTTTGAGAATGTATATAAAAGTATTAGCTTTCTGATCTCTAGAATCTGGAAATGAACGATTTCTCTCTAGACTCACATGTTCTGTGAACTTGAACTCACCCATCCAAAGACCAGGAATCTTCAGACTCCTGCGATCTTCTGCAAACTCTTTGCTGTGTGCTGGTTACATTCAAATGTGGGCTTTCTAAGAACAGAATACATGGTGTATTAACAAGTATGAATACTTGGTTTAGGATTAACAGATATGGGTTATCTAATGCAAGTATCTAGTGATTTCCCCTAAGTTCCAGGTTTCTAGGCATTGTAAGGTGCACTTGGCACCCTTAGCACAGATTGATTGATCTGGGAGTTGCCTATATTTTCAACAATGTATAAGCCTATTATCTCCTAATTGATAATCGTTTTCAATTTGTTTGGAAATAGCAATTCATGCCATTGGATAGCAGTTGTAAACCCCTCCTAATGAACTCAATGAATAAATTTCAGGTAAATGTATGCTACCTATAAATAGCAATTATCATACAAGGTGCTGGATTTCGAGTGGTAGAAGCTTACTCTCATAGGGCTTAATAAAAGCAAGTCCATTTAGTTAGAACATGGCGATGGCTCACAGTCTAACAAAATAATGACAAACACCGGGTGTTTATAGTTTAGGATTGGTCCTAGTGTCTTCTGAGGTTCACTTATACTTTCCCTCCTCCTTCCATCCCCCATGCATGTCTTCTTCCATCCACCCATGCATGTCTCCTTCCATCCACCCATGCATGTCTCCTTCCATCCACCCATGCATGTCTTCATCCATCCGTGCATGTGTCCATCCATCCATCCTGCTCACATTATCACATTACTTGGCTCTACAGAACTTTGTCCTGCTACATGTGATAGGGAAGATGTCATGCCGGTGGTGTTGTATTTGTCTTTAGTTCAGCGAGTTCAAAGAAAGAACTTCCTAATACGAAGCTCTTAGTCCCAGGAGGATTGTGACTGGCATTGTTAGTGTCACCTGTTACATATGTATCTCCACAATCAATGAGAATATTTGCTGTGCAATCCAGAGAACCTGAGTTTGAATCCCGTATAAAACCCGGGCATAGCTATGAAAGCCTGACCCCGCAGTGTTAGGAGGTGGAGCCAATGGATGCCAGGAGCTTTCTGGCCAGCCAGCCTAGCCAAAGCGGTGAGCCACTAGTCCAGAGAAAGACCCTGTCTCAAAAAATTAGGTGAGGAGCAGCAGAGGAAGACACCCAGTGTCCCTTAGCCTCTCCATGCACACACATGTATACTCACACTTGCACACCAGTGTGTGCATATACACCCCCAACAAAACCTTAAAAGCTGCTAAACAGTATTTGAGAGTACAATTTTGAATCCAAGCAAAATAGAGTTGAGAAGATGATTTTTAACTCATTTTCAGCATTTGGAAAGCTATTTTCTCATGTTAGAAAATGCTACAGATTGTACTCATTATAGCAACTAGATGCGAAAAAGGACCAAGGCAAGTGTTGGGAAAAGGAAATTAATAACCCCTTGCTTGGAGTTGTTTCTCAAAGCCACTACAAAATACTAGGCTAGGGCCAGCAAGATGACTCAGAAGGTAAAGGCGCTTGTTGCCAAGCCTGACAACTCAAATTTGATCCCCAAAGCCCATATAGTAGAAGAGAATGCCTACAAGCTGTCCTCTGAACTCCCTATGTCATACACACATATGCAGACATAGGTATATACACAACAAATAAATGTAAAAAATTAAGAAATGGTCATTGCTGACCCAGTGGGTGGTAGTCTCTGTATCTGTTGTTGCTAGTAAGATATGAAGAAGCTAGAATTGATGTTTGGATACTAAAATTTTGTGTTGTCAGTAAATGATAATTTCAATATGTCTTCTTCATGGCAGATTTTATTCTCAGTAGAAATGATGTAAATTGCCCAATAGTCTCAGAGCACGTAAAGAATAGATGAGTGGTAAATGTGTGCCTGTGCCTGTGTGCAGGCAGCTGTCTTAAATGCATCTTCTGAGCTGACAGTTTCTTTCTCGGATGTATGCTCTGCTTGTCTTCCTCTTTGTGGAGAGACATTTACAAAACTATGTATGGTGTTATAATTCATTGTGTTGGAGAACACCCAGATGATAATCAGTGGTAGAATGGATAAATAAATTGCAGGGAACAATATATGTGACTTATAGTGAATAGCCACACACACACACACACACACACAAATTAGATCACAGAAGCTAGACATGGATGGGTGTACACTGGGTAGTTACATCCTTCCAAATATTATTCATCACGGTTAACTACTGTCTTAGTTAAGGTCTCTATTGCTGCGATGAAATGCCATGATCAAAATGCAAGTTTGGAAGGAAAGGGTTTGTTGGGCTTACCCATCAGCATTGCTGTTCATCGCTGAAGAAAGTCAGGACAGGAACTCAAATAGGGCAGGATCCTGGAAACAGGAGCTGATGCAGAGGCCATAGAGGAGTGCTGCTTACTGGCTTGCTTCCCATGGCTTGCTTAGCCCACCTAAACCCAGGACCAACAGCCCAGGATGGTACCAACCACTGTGGACTGGGCCCTCCCCATTGATCCGGAAATAAGAAAATGCCTTGCAGCTGAATCTCAAGGAGGCATTTCCTCAGCTGAGGCCCCTTCTTCTGATAACTCCAGCCTGTGTCAAGTTGACACACAAAACCAGCCAGTACAACTGTTGTTATGCTCAGGGATGTTTGTTTAAATTGTGAAAGACTGGATTCTATGAAAGCAAGGTTTTCTGCGGTGGGTAGAAAGAGCTCAGCACTGTGAGGCAGGCTTGCTGTGTTTCGTTTCTTGTCCTGGGTGTTTAGTACACAGGTCTAACCCCTGTAATGTAAGAATGCATTAAGTTGTGCATTTGTGAGGACTTTTCCTTTTTAATGATATTTCTATTCTTTACAAGTTTCATATTTCAATTTTTATTTATTCTTTGAACATATCATACATGTATACAATGCCTGTTGTTCATATTTATCCTTCACTTCTCCCCCAAGCCCCATTACATCTTCCTCCAAACTTCAATTCCTTCTGATTGATTGATTGATCGATTGATTGATTAATTTATATCCCATAGATGGAGGCTGCTTGTTTGTTTCCCAACTGCCCAGACCCAAAATAATTACACAGAAACTATATTAATTGCAGTACTGTTTGGCCAATGACTCTAGTGTATTCCTAGCTAGCTCTTACATCTTCAAGTAACCCATTCCTATTATTTTGTCTTTTACTATGAGGTTCATGATTTACTGGTAAGGATCCGGGGGTGTCTGTCTCCTTTGGTGGCTACATGGCATCTCTTTGACTCTGCCTACTGTCTGTCTATCTCTTTTAGTCTGGCTATATTCTGCCCTGCTATAGGCCAAAGCAGCTTTATTCATTAACCAATAAAAGCAACACACATACAGAAGGACATCCCACATCACTACCCTATTGAGTTCAACTAGTGATTCCCATATGTGTGTGGGGTCCTCCACTGAGGCATGAAAAACCTACCAGTGGCCACACTCCACTTTGAAAAGTGACTCTTGAATCATTAACCTTGCTCTTCCACACATGGCTCAGGAGCCGCAAGCTGGGGCACCAGGCTAGAACCCTTTCTGGCTGCCGGGCATCTCACCTCTGATTGCTCTGCCTCAGAGTGGCGTGGAAGTGGCTTCGCAGCATTGGCCCCACACAGCTCCTCCGTAGTTTTCTGTATCTGTTCTCTTTTATACACCTTCCTCCCTGAGAGGCACTCAGGCCCTGTTTAATGTCAACCAGTGTAAACTTGTGTTTCTATGCTTTGTGTTTCCATGACTGTTGTTGTGTAACCTGGGTCTCAGGAATCCTGGGTAAGTGTGCAACAAGTGAACTATGATCGAGCCGTATACTAACCCTTGTCAAGGAGACTCCTAGGACAGAGAGGGCCCGAGGAAACAAGCTCCACCGGGAGCAGAAACCAGGAGCAAATCAAGCCCTGGGAGCTAACCTGTAGTCCCGGGACACTGGCAGACCAGGATTCAGCCAACGACCTGACTCAGAGTCTGCAATCTCCACCAGAACAGGTCCAACTCCAAGCCAGGGACTTCTGCAGGAAGAGATCCAGACCAAGATTTACAGAAACAGATCAAAGCCAGCAGCCTAGGCCAAAGTAGGCCTGAGACAGCAAACTCCACGGGAGCAGACCAAAGCATAGGAGCACTGAGCTACCTCCAGGAACAGGAATAACCAACGGGGTAACTAGAACTGTGACACTGACTGTACCACGAGGAAAGCCATCTTAGCTTTGGATGCACTGCCACCTAGAAGATTGTTCAACAGAATCTCAGACAGCCCAACCACACCTATTAGAGGAAAAGATGAGTAGAAAAGGTAAGAAGATCACATGCTACACCACAAAGAGCAACACAATACCAGTAAAACCTAAAGACCCTACAAAAGTAAGACCTGAACAACCAAATATGGATGAACCAGAAGGAAATTTAAAATTCTTAAAGATGAGATGAGAAATTCCCTTAAAGAAATGGAGGAAAAAACAAACAAAAAATTGGAAGATATCAGCAAATCACTTAAAGAAAACCAAGAAAAAGAACTCAAACATATAAAAGAAACTATTCAGGACTTGAAAAACTGAGATAGAAATAATAAAGAAAACACAAGCAAAGGAATTATAGAAACAGAAATCATGAGAAAAAGATCAGGAACCACAAATTCAAGCATGAACAACAGAATACAAGAAATGGAAGAGAGAATCTCAAGCGCTGAAGATACAATAGAAGAAATAGACTCATCAGTTAAAGAAAACATTAAATCTAACAAAAGCTTAACCCAAAATATCCAGGAAATATGGGACACCATAAAAAGGCCAAATCTTAGAATAATAGGTATAGAAGAAGGAGAAGTTCAACTCAAAGGCACAGAAAATTTATTTAACAAAATCATAGGAGAAAACTTTCCCTACCTAAAGAAAGGTATACCTATGAAGATACAAGAAGCTTACAGAACACCAAATAGACTGGATCCAAAAAAAAATGTCCTCTCGCCACATAATAATCAAAACACTAAACATACAGAGTAAAGAAAGAATATTAAGAGCTGCAAAGGAAAAAGGCCAAGTAACATATAAAGGTAGACTTATCAGAATTACACCTGACTTCTCAGTGGAGACAATGAAAGCCAGAAGGTCATGGTCAAGCATTATGCAAATATTAAGAGACCACAGATGCCAGCCCAGACTACTATACCCAGCAAAACTGTTGCTCACCATAAAAGAGCAAAACAAGATATTCCATGACAAATCTAGATTTCACCAATACCTAGCCACAAACCCAGCCCTACACAAAATACTAGAAGGAAAACTCCAACCCAAGGAAGATGGTTACACCAATGAAAACACAGATAATTGATGATCTCATTATAGCAAATCCCGAAGAACAAAAAAATGCATAAATTAACATCACCAATGATGAAAACTAAATTATCAGGAGATAGCAACCAGTGGTCATTAATATCCCTTAATATAAATGGACTCAACTCACCCATAAAAAGGCACAGGCTAACAGATTGGATATGTAAACAAAATCCATCCCTCTTCTGCATACAAGAAACACATCTCAACCTCAAAGATAGACATTGCCTCAGAGTAAAAGGTTGGGAAAAAAATACCAATCAAATGGACCTAAGAAACAAGGAGGTGTAACTATCCTAATATCTAACAAAATAGACTTCAAGCTAAAATCAATCAAAAGAGACAAAGAAGGACATTTCATATTAGTCACAGGAAAAATCCATCAAGAGGAAATTTCAATACTGAACATCTATGCCCCAAATACAAGGGCACCCTCATATGTCAAAGAAACACTTCTAAAGCTTAAATCATATATTAAAGCCCACACACTAATAGTGGGAGACTTCAACACTCCCCTCTCACCACTGAACAGGTCAATCACACAAAAAATGAACAGAGAAATAAGAGAACTAACAGATGATATGACTCAAATGGACTTAACAGACATCTATAGAATATTCCATCCAAACAGAAAAGAATATACCTTCTTCTCAGCACCTCATGGAACCTTCTCAAAAATTGACCACATACTCGGTAACAAAACAAACCTCAATAAATACCCAATGTACCTTATCAGATCACCATGCTTTAAAACTAGAAGTCAACAGCAATACTAATTCCAGAAAACCCACAAACACATGGAAATTAAACAGTGCTCACCTGAATCATCAATGGGTCAAGGAAGAAATAAAGGGAGGAATTAAAGACTTCCTAAAATTCAATGAAAATGACCACACAACATACCCAAATTTATGGGACACAATGAAAGCAGTGTTAAGAGGCAAGTTCATAGCACTAAATGCCTACATAAAGAAGCTGGAAAAATCCCACACTAGTGAATTGACAGAACATTTGAAAACTTTAGAACAAAAAGAAGCAAACTCACCTAAGAGAACAAATGGCAGGAAATAATCAAACTGAGAGCTGAAATCAACAAAATAGAAACAAAGAAAACAATACAAAGAATCAATGAGACAAAGAGTTGGTTCTTTGAGAAAATCAAATAAATAGACAAACCTTTATCCAAACTAACCAAAAGGCAGAGAGAGAATATCCAAATTAACAAAATCAGAAATGAAAAGGGGGATATAACAACAGACACGAAGGAAATACAGAGGATCATCAGGTCATATTTTGAAAACCTGTACTCCACAAAATTGGAAAACTTAAAGGAAATGGACAACTTTCTGGATATATATCACTTCCAAAATTAAATCAAGAACAGATAAGCAAATTAAACATACCTATAACTGCTGAAGAAATAGAAACAGTCATCAAAAGTCTCCCAACCAAAAATAGTCCAGGACCAGATGGTTTCAGCTCAGAATTCTACAAGACTTTCAAAGAGAAACTAATACCAATACCCCTCAAATTATTCTACACAATAGAAACAGAGGGAACATTGCCAAACTCTTTTTATGAGGCTACAATTACCCTGATACCCAAACCAAAGAAAATTATTAGAAGGATAATACTAAGAAAGAGAATTACAGACCAATCTCACTCATGAACATTGATGCAAAATACTAAATAAAATACTGGCAAATCGAATCCAAGAACACAGCAGAACCATCATCCACCATGACCAAGTTGGCTTCATCCCACAGATGCAGGGCTGGTTCAACATACAAAAATCTGTCAACGTAATGCACCATATAAACAAGCTGAAAAATAAAAACCACATGATCATCTCATTAGATGCCAAAAAAGCATTTGACAAAATACAACATCCCTTCATGATAAAGGTCTTGGAGAGATCAGGAATACAAGGAACATACCTAAATATAATTAAGGCAATATACAGCAAGCCAACAGCCAACATCAAACTAAATGGAGAGAAACTCCCAGCGATTCCACTGAAATAAGGAACAAAACAAGGTTGTCCATTCTCTCCATATCTATTCAATATAGTTCTTGAGGTCCCAGCTAGAGCAATAAGACACCAAAGAGAGATCAAGGGGATACAAATCAGAAAAGAAGAAGTCAAACTCTCACTGTTTGCTGATGATATGATAGTTTACTTAAGTGATCCCAAAAATTCTACTAAGGAACTTCTATAACTCATAACCACTTTCAGCAATGTAGCAGGATACAAGATTAACTAAAAAAAAAAAAAAAAACAGTAGCCCTCCTGTACACAGATGTTAAGAGGGCTGGGGAAGAAATCAGAGAATCAACACCCTTCACAATAGCCACAAATAGCATAAAATATCTCGGAGTAACTCTAACCAAACAAGTGGAAGACTTGTATGGCAAGAACTTTAAATCTTTGAAGAAAGAAATTGAAGAAGACACCAGAAAGTGGAAAGATCTCTCATGCTCTTGGGTAGGCAGAATTAAAAATGGCAATCTTATCGAAAGCAATCTACAGATTTAACGCAATGCCCATCAAAATCCCAGCAAAATTTTTCAAAGACCTTGAAAGAACGGTACTCAACTTCATATGGAAAAGCAAAAAACCCAGGATAGCCAAAATAATCCTGTGCAATAAAATAACTTCTGGAGGCATCACAATCCCTGACTTCAAACTCTACTACAGAGCTACAGAACCGAAAACAGCCTCGTACTGGCATAAGAACAGACAGGAGGACCAATGGAATAGAAGACCCGGATATCAATCCACACATCTTTGAACACCTGATCTTTGATAAAGAAGCAATAAATATCAAGTGGAAAAACGAAAGCATATTTAACAAATGGTGGTGGCATAACTGGATATCAACATGTAGAAGAATGAAAATAGACCCATATCTATCACCATGTACAAAACTCAAGTCCAAATGGATCAAACACCTCAACATGAAGCCAGGCACACTAAACCTTATAGAAGAGAAAGCGGGAAGTACAGTTGAATGCATTGGCACAGGGAACCTCTTCCTAAATATAACCCCAGCAGCACAAACACTGAGAGAAACAATTAATAAATGGGACCCCCTGAAACTGAAAAGCTTCTGTAAAGCAAAGGACACAGTCAACAAGACAAAACGACAGCGTACAGAATGGGAAAAGATCTTCACTAACCCCACAACGGCATATGCTCAACTATGTTCATAGCAGCTTTGTTTGTCATAGCCAGAACCTGGAAACAACCTAAATGCCCCTCGATCAAAGAATGGATAAGGAAAATGTGGTACATTTACACAGCAGAAAAAAATAACGGCAGCTTGAATTTTGCAGGAAAATGGATGGAGCTAGAAAACATTGTTTTGAGTGAGGTAACCCAGACCCAGAAAGACAATTATCACATGTACTCACTCATAGGTGGTTTTGAAACATAAAGCAAAGAAAGCCAGCCTGCAAACCACAATCCCAGAGAATTTAGACAACAATGCGGACTAAGAGAGACTTACATAGATCTAATCTACATGGGAAGTAGAAAGTAGAAAAAGACAAGATCTTCTGAGTAAATTGGGAGCATGGGGACCTTGGGAGAGGATTGAAGGGGGGTGTAGCAGGGAGGGGAGCAAAGAAAAATGTAGAACTCAATAAATATCAATAAAAGAAGAAAAAACAAAAAACCAAAAAAGTGACTCTTCCTTGCCTAGCAACTATCAGCTGCCTTTAGCTCCTCAGTTAGGGGCGGGGCCTTGGCAGCCCTCTTCATCCATGCTGGAATTGTTAACTGGCTTTATTGTTTGCAGGGACCCACAGCTGCTGTGAGTTTATGTGTGCAATCGTCATGTCCAGATAGCGTGTCATAGGACCCTCCTCATCCTACAGCTCTTACATTATTTCCACTTCCTCTCCAGCAAGGTCCTTGGAGCCTTGGAGTGAGGATGGGGTTGGTATAGATGGCCCATCGATGGCTTAACATTCATAGCTGCTGATTTTGGGTCCTTTGAACTGAAATACACCTCTGTGTTAACCAATAACATTGTAATAAGTTTATCTCTCTGGATATAAATATGAATATTTAGACTATAAATACAGTATGACAATATGACCATTTTGAAGAACAGCCTTGGGTTTGGGCTGTGTTTATAGGACAGGCATAAATTCCCTCATGTAGAACAGGGCTCAGGGCCAATCAAAAGAGTGGTTGGTTGCCCCATCATTGGCTTTTCCAGTTTTGTGTCAGTGACACGTCTTGCCTGTGAGGTTGGTATTGTGACATTCAGTGTCCAGTGCTGGATAAGATTATGAATGTGTTTTCTCTTCCAGGACACTGCATAGGGCTTCTGATCGCTATGAAAACTATCTGGTAGGGAAAGAGATTCTGGGTCAGTTCAATATCAAGTTTCCTATGTCCTGCAACCAGTGTGTGGTGTCTTCAGCAGTAGGATTTTACCAATGAGTTATGATGAGCATCCAAGAGCAATGACAATAGCTTTTTTGATTTCGTGTGTTTGGGGGAAAATAACTCATATACCAGGCACTGATATTTTTGTAATTCATATCTTCTAAGAGAAACATTGTTCACTGATGTGGAGAATGTCTGTTCAAAGCCTTAAAAACACACACACACACACACACACACACCACATATCCATATATATATACATATACATTTGTTATACATATACATATATATACATTTGTTTATAGTAGCATTTCATGAGGTTATATATATGCATCCTTACTTTTGGCTATCTTTTCTGCTATTTCTCCTTTTTCCCACTACCCCCACTTAAACCTTTAACTCCCAGTATTCTCCCCCCCATTTTTTCTTATCACATATATTCTACTGTCCCCTTTTCTTATCACATATATTCTACTGTCCCTTTTACAGTTTTTCTGCTTGGATTGTGAGATCATAGGTTCCCAAATAGCTTCTTCATGCATACTTTGTTTCAGGGCTCTCATCTCTGCATGTCCATCATGTCACTGTGTGCTTGAGCACTTCTGCACCCAGAATTGCCCCTTTCTACTCTCAATTCACGTGCATCCCCTTCACTAAATGCATCTCCTTCCTAGTGGCCAATATCTGGCTTCCTGGCTTCCATGTGTGGTCTATATTGAACAGACAAAAAAGATGTTGAGATAAGGCCCTCATACAACAATTGTCTTTGGGTCTGGGTGACTTCACTTAGTATAATTTTTTCAGCTCTATCCATTTAGCTACAAATTTTATAATTTAATTTTTATTAGCAGCCATGTAATAGTCCATTGTATGTATGTACAATATTTTTATTATCCATCAGTTGATGGACATCTAGGTTTATTTCATGTCACATCTATTGTGAATAGAGAGGCAATGAGCATGTATGAGCAGTTATCTCTGTAGTAAGACACAGTCATGGGATTATGTGTCCAGGAGTATATACCTGGGTTATAGAGTGGACCCTACATATGATTACATTCATCCACCACTCCCTTCCTCCAACTCTTGCTGGTGTGAGAGGCACTTTCCTGTATGAACACTTCAAGTTAAAATATTTAAAAAGACATCGCTTTATCTTTATTCACTTTATTGAAATACAAATCTGAACGTATCACCTGCCCAATCAAAATGTGAAAGTTTTCAGTTAGAAATGTGATGCAAGACTTAATGTGGGCAGATACACAGCCAAGCTCAAAATACAGCTAGATTTCTGGGTGCCTCTAACCACATACTAGTCAGTGAGTCTGTCTGTCTGTCTGTCTCCCCCCCTCTATCTCTGCTTTTTACCTTCCCTCCCTCCCCTTCTCCCTCCTTTTCTCCCTTCATTTTTTCTATAGCTTATCTGTGATTCACTGTGTAACCTAGGCTGGCCTTGAACTCATGGCACTTCTCCTGCCCCAGCCTCCTAAGTGCTAAGATTGTAGTAATAAGCCACCACACACAGGTCCATAATTTTCTCTATAATCAATTACTACAGTACTTTTGTGCATAATGTATACTCTAATAGTCAATGTCATCTATGGAAATATAACTACTTCATATTTATATCTATATTCTATATATAAAGAGAAATTTACTATAAGATATTGATTCATGAGACTATAGAAGTCCCAAAATTTGCCCCCTGAAAACTAAAGATCCAGAGAAGATGTACTTTGAAAACAGAATACTGGGTATTCAATGGAATCAATTCTTACTTTTTTCTAACATGGGTCAAATAAGAGGGAGAATCTGAAAATTCTCCCTTTGATCTACCTGAGCTAGAGGAAGTCACATCCTGCAGAGAAACATTGTTTTCAACAAATATTCAAGGGGAAGGGAGCAGAGGCCGATGTGAAACTGGTAGCATCAGAAATAATTCAAATTTAAAGATATCAAACAAATAGAAAATCAAGAAGTATAGCAGCTTGAGAGACAGTAGGATAGCAGAAGATGAAGCAAGATTATAAAATGAAAATTAATCTTTTTGCTCAGTGAGTGCCCAAAGAAACCCCAACTCACAACAAAAAGTCATGTTGTATTGATGTTCTCCATTTGCTACTTTCCTGCTAATGTGGTATTCAGCCTCACAGCCCACAGGGGAATAGCTCCCTCTGCCACCACACAACTGTAGAATCAAAGGTTGAAGATGTGTGGGTGGCTGTCAGCTCTCAAGAGTAATTGAATAGAATTTTCTTCTCTTTAGATGTTCTTCTTCTTGGCTTTAACTAAATGGCATAACAACAGTAATGGCAAGAACCATTATGTGCCAGGTGCCAGGCAAAGAATACTTTGCAGCTACTATCACATTTAAACTTTTTGATAAGCCCCTGAAGGTAGTTTCCAAGATGGCTCCCAGTTACCATGGATCCCGATAGTTATGTCCTATTGTGGTTTTTCTCACACTGAAATGGGATGATCTGCATGGCTAGATGTGTAATGATCGTGTGACTTTTGGATTGAAAATGACATTGTGTTTATGCTTCTACATGATCTCCTGGCTTGCTTATGCCTGTCCCTATGCTTTGGGGGACATTCAAGCAGTCCCGCTGGGAGGTCTATTAGAGGATCAATTGCACTGATAGCTAGGCCCAGCTTTCCAGCTCTATGAATGAGTCATCTTGAATTTTCTAACCCTAGTGAAGTCTTCAGATTTTGTGGCCTTAGTGCCATCTTTGACTACATCACTAGAGTGTCCATGCCCAAGTCACCCAGCCGAGTTTCCTACAGTCTTTCAGGTCGCTGGAACTTGGGATATCAATTATAACCCTGGTTCAGAGTCATGGAAGCAGTGTTGTTTTGTCTGTTATGTGGCAGCGGGTAACGAGCAGAGCAGACACTGTTGTCATTGTCATTACCGAGGTCCAAGGTGCCTAACTTCCAGATGTGATGATTCTAGAACCTATGGGCTAGTAGAAATGAGATTTCATTGGGGGATTTGGTTTATCTCTTTTTTTTTCCTGAAAAGAAAAAATAACTTCTAAGTAGGAAGATGCATTTTTGTCTATCAAAGCTCCTATTTGTTAAAATGTGCTAAAAGGGTGTGGGCTAGTGAAGTATATCATAAATGCAAAACACAGTGTTTGGCTCCAAAGATGTCTCAAGTTTGTTTACAGTTCATATATTTCTCACTGACTAGAAAGGATTTGAACGTTTCTGAGAGTTAATTCTGGAGCAAACTGGCCATTTTCTGTTTCTCTTTTCTGTGAGAAGATGGAGGGTTTGGAATGGAAGATGATAAAGGGAGGGCAGGCGGCGATGCATTTCGAGACATGTAGGATGAGAGCCCAGGCGTGGAGATGATGGATGGAGGCGTGAGTGTGGCCATCATGATAGTTATTAATGTGACAAGCACACAGTCCTGCAGCATCTGGAGACATTCACCGATTTAATAACACACATCAGGAAATTCTGCCTTCCCAAGCAGCAATCCTTTCTGAATTTGAACTTTTGTAGACTTGGCTCTATCGTGAGTTCCTGGGAGTGAAGAAAATTTAACTCCCTATAGAAAATGAATTTTGTGCTTAGGAGCATCTATTCCCAAGCATCACACAAAGAAATCTGATGGTACAAATATATGAAGTCAGAGCTCTAGTGGAAAATCCCAAGTTCTGTCCTAAGGTTTAGCCAGGAATACATTTCCCTAGCTCTTCATCGTTCATTATATTTGAAAAGAAGCTATCAAGCCACAGACAGTGAGCACTTACTCAGCCTAAACTTTGTTAGGTAGAAATCCAGAGGTTGAAACTTGACATTTAAGTTAAGGAAGACAAAGCAAAGCTTGAAGTGTTTAGTCTGAGAAATGTCTGGGCCTCCTTAAAAATTCTTTGTGTGAGCACAATTTAATACCCACCCAGATGGACAGTTATCTACTGAGCCCCTTCTATACACCAGTGTTGTGTGAGCCTTATAGTCAAGGAGCTGTGTTCCAGAGCTACAGATAGGTTTATGAGCAAATGAATGCAATGCAGTGCATTTAATAATTTCATCAGTGGGTCCAGCTTTTCCTTGCTATTGCTCTAATGCTCCTTTAGATTAGGAATGGTTACTTTGCACCATACCACTGTGCATTAGAATTATGTCACTTGTTTTTATCTGACCCACCTGTCTCCATCTTCCCAGCACTGGGGTTAGAGGTGTGTGCCACTTACCTTTTTTTCATATGTGTATTCGTGCTTGTGGAACATATACTTCAGTGACTGAGCCGTCTCACTGCCTGTGGTGGTTTGAATAAAATGGCCCCGTGGGCTCATATATTTGAATGCTTCGTCACCAGGGAGTGGCACTTTTTGAAAGGATTAAAAGGATTAGGAAATGTGGCCTTGTTGGAGGAAGTGTGTCACTGGTGATGGATTCTGAGGTTTCTGACCCACAGTCAGTCAGTCAGTCTGTCTGTCTGTCTCCCTGTCTCTGCCTATGGATCATGATGTGGCTCTCAGCTACTGCTCCAGCACCTGCCTGAACGCGGCCATGCTTGCTATGATGACAATGTACTATACCTCTGAAACTGTAAGCCAGTCCCCAATTAAATGCTTTCTTTTCTAGGAGTTGCCTTGGTCTCAGTGTCACAGCAATAGAATGGTGACTAGGGTGCTATTCTTATTAATATCTTTAATTATGAAAAATTTAAAACATGTACATATTAGAAAGTATATTATGAATCAGCTTCAATAGTTAACAACATTCCCCATTTTTTGTTTCCCCCCCCCTTCCCATATACGAGCACTTTTTTTCTGGAATGTTTCTCTTTACTTACAAATTTTTTCCTAATAGATAATAACTTCCTTACAAATGCTCAGGTTCACTGCGGCATGATCCTACCTAACAACTTTAAAGCATATTTTAAGTTAGCTGATATATCTAGCAAGTACTAACAGCAACAGCGCCACTAAGCTTTGAGAATGGATAGGGTTTGATGTGATCTTCATTAGCTAAAAGATAAAAGTAATTAATTCACTGAACAATGATGATTTTTACCTTTTATTATTCATTTGGGGGTCTCAGAAGCCAAACAAGGTCTGTCCTTGCACCTGGTTGGTTAAAGACTCTTTATTTCATGTTCAGTCTCTCTTCTCTCCTCAAGCAATTTATTGCTCTGCTAAGCTTTTTTTGTTTCCTGTGACTTTCCCCACGTTCTGAATTTGGCCTCGCCATGTTCTTATAGGAGGCTCTTGTTCTCCATCCCCCTCTCTCCAGCTGCCTGGTGGGCGGGTCTAGAAGCTTAGCTAAAACTAGGTCTGGTCTTTTGTTTATGGGCTCCCAGAGGTGTTGTGGGGTGCATCAAGCCATATGTCTGCCCAGGTTTGGATCTTTCAGTGTTCAGATTGACCTTCGTCTTTGGCACCATCCTGGCAGCCTTTAATAGTTTCCCTGTACAGTGTGATAGAATGGTCTAGGTTCACCTCACAGTGTGTGGCCCCAGTCTCAAGTGCTAGGAACTGTGGGTCCTCTTAGGGGTAAATGGTATTTCAAGCTCACAGTCTCAGTCCCTGGACCGTCCTCTCTGCTGGTGCTCCATTGCTCTGCTGGGCTGGTTACTACAAAGGGAAAGCCACGATGAGCCTTCCATTTGAAAGTAAGCCAATAGGCTCTCCAGGCCTCAGCATAACTCAGTGCTAGCATACATGCTTAGCAAGCACATGCTCTGAACTTGATCCTCAGCTCCCAAAATATTTTTATGTTAAGAGAAATAGGCTTGCTAATATAAGAACCTATTCCAATGTTTTAGTTTTTATGATGATACTTGGTTCCTAGCAATACTGACATAAGTACTTACTTTTAAAATGTCACTAATAGTGTGACAATAATCAACCATTGAGTGGGTGATAAGATTTCTTTTCTGCCTTCTATGTTTTTCCAGCAAATCCCAAGGAGGATAGACTGGTCCAGACACAGTTCTAAGATCAGTTAGAATCACTGTTTCCTCTGGAGTTTATAACACTGCTGGATATTCAGAAAGGTTCATTTGTTTTGGTTTATTTTCAACTTTTAAGAATTGATTTCTGAGCCAGGCAGTGGTGGCGCACACCTTTAATCCTAGCACTCGGGAGGCAGAGGCAGGTGGGTCTCTATGAGTTCGAGGCCAGCCTGGTTTCTAGTTCCAGGACAGGTTCCAGAACTATAGAGAAACCCTATCTCAAAAAACCAAGAAAAAAAAGAATTGATTTCTTCCCCCTTGGTTCTCTTTGATATGTAAAACACCTGCACAGCTCAGAAGTCCACAGTGGGGGGGCATTCTGTCTGTTCTACCATAATCCACAAATCTTCCTACATGTATGCCATCTCAGAGTTCAACCAATACATCATTTGGATAGGTTCCTAGAATAGGGGTGCTGGGCATATATGTGCATATACATAAAACCCAAAATATATGTGGATGCATTTTGTTGGTCATATTAATAAGAATATATAATACATATATTTAGACTTCTGGAGACACAATATGTAATTTTGTGGTATGTTTTATAGCACCATGTTAACTTTGTTACTGTAATTGTGTAAGCAGAAATGATGTTAGTTTCTTTTATAAATTGTTAATTATTGTTGTTCATCAATAAGAGTCTTTTATTTGTTTTTTAATTTTGTTTTGTTGTGATGAGGTCCCACTCTGTAGCTCAACCTGGCTTAGAGTTTACTGTGTGTTCCAGACTTTTTCCAAACTCACGTTACCCTTCCTGCCTCAGATTCCTAGGGACTGGAATCGTAGCTGAGAACTACCATATCCAGCTCAGAAGGTTTCAATTTTTCTAGTTTTATAATATTATAAATATTTTTATATTTATTTGTTAATAAATATTTTTATTTATTTTTAAAATAAATTTGTTATTTATTATTTGTTATTCATAACAGTTTGTTAATTATAACATCTGTAGATTGTGGAACCTGTGCCATTTTTATCCCCTAATATGTGATAATCTTTTTCACAACTTTCCTTTGCTCTTGAAGAAGTATATTTTATATTATTATGATATATCATTTTGTATGCATCCCTGAAACTAACAAATTATATTGTTCAAATCTGTTATAATCTTACTTATTTTCTGTCCAGCTATCATGTCTTTTCCTGCAAGTCAAATAATAAAAATCTATAATGTATGCTTGTGTGCCTCTGTACAGCTGCAATTTCTTTTAATGATAGATTTTTTGTGTATTATTGTACAAATAAATATTACTATCTTTATTACATCTTTGTTTTAAAGTATGCAGCATGGCTTTTAGCACTGTATGTGTGTCGAGGACCAGCCACGACAAAAATATCTCTTGCCAAGGTAAAGGCGTGGGGATTTAGAAACATAGTAAAGAATATGAAGACGCGAATGAAAATAATAAAACGGAGCAGCATATAGGATCGTATCAGGAAGGACAGGCTCACATTTTCAGGCCTCCACATATGTACTTCCTCTTTGTTTTATTTAATCCTTTAAAGATGTTACACTCTCAAGTGAGATTTGTAATCCCTGCCTCATATAAGCAGTGGATATATACAGTGTTAGATTTCACCATGGTATCCTTGCTTTTTTATTGCTTCTGGTAATGTTACCTCTCAAAGACAGAATTCCCCTCACTGAATAAAATTTGAAGATGCCCAGGCTGGTGAAAGACACTCATGGACCAATAATAGAAAATATGAAATGTTTATTACCTTCATGAAGGAGCTTCCCGAGAGAGCTCAGCCTTTATACACCAGTAGTTTCTTTTATATTAGATCTTTTATAAGTCTCCATTATTTAGCTACTTCTGCATAACAAAGTGTCCAAGTAGTGGTTTAAAACAGTGGGTATTTATTTTCCTGTCTTAAGAATTTGGATGGGACACACCTGAATGCCCCCTATCTGGGCCCCTCTCGTGCAGCTCCGGGCATGCCATTGTCTGGACTCAACTCTGTCTAGACGCTACCTACAACTCATTCAACGGCTGCCAGCGGGCCTCAGAAGACCCATTTTTAAGCACATCCACACTGTTGCTGCAGGCCTAGTTCACAGTTCACAGTACGGTTCTCTATGTAGGTTTCAGGACCACCCAACGGTATGGCAGTCACTGATCTGAGAGAGAAAGAGCCAGAGGTTACCAAGGCAGGCCCTGTAGAATAGGACCTCACTGCTCAGACTGCACTGTGTTGTCAGAAGGGCCTGAGCATAGCGTGTACTCAAAGGAAGAGATGATTTAAGTATACAAACGCCAGGGAACAGATGGTACAGACTTATGTCTTATAGGCTTTCTGTAATAATCCCCTTTATCTTCCTTTATACTGACTGGTCAGTTTGATGCCTGCCTACGATGTGTACCGTACTTGCTCTTATTCTACTCCTTGCTTTCTCTTTTTCCTGTCCATCCTTAAATTCCATTCTTTTCACTGTCTCAGAAAATGTTTGCGTACTTTGCCTTGTGTCTTCACGAGTTTTAGCTGAACAGCCGAACACAAGAAATATCCATTGTCAGTCTTTTGGCTGAAATTCTTCAGTTCCTTGACTGGATGAAGCTCATTTTCTAATAGATTCCTCAGGAAGGGGTGACAGCTCATCTCAGTTGTCAGCCTGTGCACTGCTGTGCATGCCTGTGGGGGATTTTCCTCACCAGATTATTTGAAGCAGGAAAACCCACCCTAAACGTAGGTCACACCTTCTGGTGGCAGTCCTCATCAAAGGACATGAGAGAGTGAAGCGTTGCCTTTTGACTGCTTGCCCTCACTCTCATTGGCAAGTCCATCTATACTGTCGGGGCATTGCTTCTTGGGTATTAGAACCTACTTTTAACATAGACTGAAGATAGCAGCTGTCTAGGACTCCAGCACCAGATCAAGACTGCTGAGACATCCAGCCTTGTGAACTGAACAGCTATCGGATTCTTGGCCTTCCTGTTGTGAGAGCCATTGCTGGTTTACCCAGACTACATCCTGTAAGCCAGCTTAATAAATCTCCTTCGTGTGTGTTTGTGTGTGTGTGGTGGGGTGTTCATTCTATTGGTTCTGTTCTTTTAAAGAACCCTGACTCATACAGAAGAGATCTTGCTTGCTGTCTTCCCTGGGTTTTTCCATGATCAAATGTATTTCTGTAACCTCGATAACTTAAGAGCTTAACTTAATCTCTGGCTTGCTTCTTAAAAACCGGGAGAGGCTTCCATGGTTGCTGACCACTCTGAGTTGTACAGCGCTTGCTCTGAGCTCTGGGCTTCCAAGCAGCCATCTGCGCCCACCTGCCGTACTGATGTTCTAGCAAGGACCTCACTTGCCCTGAAAAGCTGCTCTCTGATATTTACAAGGTCCAGGAGACTTCTGGCTGAGTGCACCTAGAGATAGAGATATTTGGGGAACAGAAGGAAGCATAGTGGAAAGGCCTGAGCCTGGTCGTACCAAAAGCACAGAACTGGGTCATATTTGTTGATATTGTCACCAACTGTCACTTAACAGAAACCAATGCCATGGAAGAAATATATAATGATTGCATGACATCACTCAAAGGCAAACTTGAAGGACAGAGACCAGAAAGAAGTAAACCTCTTTTGACAGGGGCTGCAGAATTTCAATAACTATCAGTTTTTTATTGGTGAAAATATGAACCCAGGCAGCACAGCTGCAGTCCTGGGCTGCCGTGAGAATGCTTGACCCCATCAGCAATTTCCTCCGAGAGTGGCTGAGAGATGGAAAGATGCTAACGACTTGACCAATTACCTTGCATCTATCACCTGTCATCATAAACGGCTGCTGCCTGTCATCCTCACACTGCCAGGGCATAAGACAAATGCGACTGATGTCATTTTGAGCTCTTCGTATATTTTTACTATGATTTGTTTAGAGCAGAGCCATTGTGTTTATGTTTTGTTTTTAAAAAAGCATGCCACGTAGGCTGTGTGAAAGTGTATTCAAAGTAGGGAAAATTGGGGTGAAGTAATGCCACACTGTTGCCTTAGTAAGTCAGTCTAAAAAGTCTAGTGACTACTAGATCTGCACAAGCTGGCTCCTGGAGAAGAGCTCGGCCAGGTGGGTTCATTTGAACTCATTACCCGAATGAGCAGGTGAACTGCATCAAAGAACTGGGTGACCATATAACCAGCTTGTACAGGATGGGAGCCCCCAAATCTTGTATGGCAGAGTATCACCTTGGGACACAGTGATCACAAGAGCTATGCTGACTATCTCAAAAGCCATAAAGACACAGAGAGAGACATCCTAGCATGTAGATTTATGAGTAACTTATTTATGAGTATAAAATTTAAATGTTTTCCATAAAACATTTTTCTTCTTTTTCTCCCTCTTGTTTCCTGCTGCTTGTATTTTCTTTTTATTTTTTTTTGTCTCTGCCCAGCTGTGAAGATGGGATGCCCCATGTTTAATCTGTTTGTAGGGTTGATTGTCATGAGGCAAATCTTTGAACTTAGTGGCTCAAGTAGTAGAGATAACAAGTCTTTAGTGAGCAGTGCCTGTTTATTGTATTTGGAAGTTAAACATGGCAAACTGAGGGAATGGCTAGTGTGTTCATTCATGTCTTCCTGAGCAGAAAAGCCCATAGTTGGCCTAAAATGGATTCTTGAGATAGGAATGCATCTAGTCACGTGGAATGCAACTCCTTGTTTAATGTGTTTTTGTTCCAAACATTTGACATGACTTTGAAGATGATTTTCTTAAGCTTTCCCATGAGTGGAAAAACTTAAGTAATGTAGAACATGGAGCTAGAGAGATGACTCAGTGGGTAAGAGCTCTGATTGCTCTTCTATAGGACTCAGGTTCAATTCCTGGTACCTACATGGTGGCTTATAACCATCTGTGACTCCAGTTCCAGGGGATTCGATCCCCCTTTTTTTGCCTCTGTGGACATCCACATGTATATAGTGCATAGATATACATCCATGCCAAGCACCATACATGTTAAATTGTATGACCTGTATTCAGAAAGTTGTCATAGGAACTCCTTCAGCCTTTAAGATATGGCCTCACGTTGGATGCCATTTGTAAGTGGAGACTGCGCGTTCATTTCCCAGCCTCCCAGACCCAAATAATCACACAGAAACTATATTAATTATAGCACTATTTGGCCAATAGCTTAGACATATTCCTATCTAGCTCTTACATCTTAAATTAACCCATTTCTATGAATCTGTGCATCAACATGAAGCTGTGGCCTATTGGTAAGGTTTCTGGCGTCTTTCTCCTTCAGCAGCTACATGGCATCTCCTTGACTCCACCTACTCTCTCTCTATATCTCTGTTAAGATTTCCCACCTGGCTTTATTCTGCCCTGCCATAGGACAAAGCAGCTTCTTTATTAACTAATGGTAATAAAACACATTCATAGCATATAGAGGGGAATCCCACATCAGGAAATAACTGATATCTACTATAAATCCACCCCTTCTTATCCTTAGGTGAACAAAGAAAATATCTGAAAATGACAAGTAAACAGCTTGAGGAATCCATGGGGGCTGTGCAGAGGGGGCTGGCCAAAGTGGTCACAGGATTGCAGAGCAAAGTCTTGCCACCCATGAGCCCAAAGGTGGTCACAGAGGAAGAAGTGAAGCGGATGGTAACGTATCATAGGATTTAAGTGTAAGATATATAGTGCAGTACACTTGGGTCGATGCCATTTTGTTCTTTCAGGATATAAGAGAATCACTGATTAATATCATACCAGCCACTAGAATGTTGGAGAGCATAAATACCTTCCAAAGCTGGAGGAGTTCTTAAATTGTATATATTCTTCAAGGTGCAGGGTTGGATTGGAATAAGAGTTTCTGTCTTAGTCCATTTTTTGTTCCTATAGCAGAATGTCAGAAACTGGACGACTTACAAAGAAAAGAAGTTTGTTTGGGCTTGCAGTTGTGGAGCCCAGGAAGTCCAGCTCTGGGTAGCTCTATCCGGTAATGACCCCATGCTGCAAGCACCCATGTGTGGAGGGAAGGGAGCTAAACTCCCAGAGAACCACTAATTCCTTCTCTAGGACCCTGACACATGACTGTGGGGACACACCCAAATCATGGAACAATGTGAATAAGCCTACCAAGCTTTTCTGAATGGTGGGTAGCGCCACATGAACTGCCATTCATGTAGTTCAGTTGAGACAAATATCAGATTCTCACACAGCTCAGCCAAATAATCTGTTATTTGAGAACTGGCAAGAGTTGTTTTTATAATTTGCAGGGCACAGAGCATTATAAAAAATGGCTGATATCTGGGAAAATCGGTAGTTTTCTTTTAAAATAAAAATAGGTGTATTTCTAATGAGTGAAAAAATGATGTGCTAGGAACTGGATTATGAATCAGAAGCTGTAGAAAACAGTAATAAAAATGTGTGGTGCTGGCAATGATACTCCCTATGTTTTAAACCCAATCTCGAGTTACATTTTAACTAGAAAAATGAAGTCAGTCATTGCCTCTTGTGGTGGCTACTGGTCTTGTCTATACAAGGCTCTGGCTTGTTGTTGTTAAGATTTTGTTGTTTTAATTTAAACTACACTATTTCTGAATCCTCTTAACACTCTGTTACTCTTATCTGTGTTCCTGTCAAAAAGGACTTAAAACCAAGTTGAAAGCTATGCTAGAGACAAGTCTTCATTTAAATGGATTCAATTGCAGAGATAAGCATTATTGAGGAGTTCTAGACCCTAACCTAAATCAGCTGAATTGCATATTCCAAGCTCTTATAAACAGTCTTGGCATAGACTCTGCCAATGATCATGCCCCCCTTGCATGTAAAGTAGGCCTGGACCAATAAGAACTTTCCAGAACAACAACCGCAAGTGCACTACAGTGACAGGTTTGGGTAGCTAATTCTCTGCTGGGCTAGTGTTATTTAAATAACAAGTTACATCTATCTTTCATAAAATTGGTAAGAATTGAAGCATTTTGTGTTCTGATTTTTGAGTGTGAATATGATCGGCTGCAAGATCCAGCTCTGATGCAAGCTTACAGCTCCTTGTGAAGAAGTCCTTCCTTTCTAAGTGGCTGGATCAGACCTCTAAAATCCTTTTAGATTTACATGGTGTGCTCCAGTTAAACACCCCAGCGCTCTGCTTACCTGATCTGTAGGTTCAGAAACAGGGCTGTCTCCACCCTTCAGCTCTGATGTTTGGAAGGGGTTTTGCTGTGTGTGTGTTTTGTATGTTGTTGTTGTTGTTGTTGTGGAGTTATCTTCCCAGAAACCTCGTGTGAGCGCAGGTGCTCTGTTCTTTGGACAGAGCCCTGTGCAGTCCCTCGGCTTATCTTCTCTAGGGCTCCGGTGTGTGCCTCCCTCACAGCTGTAAGGGAGGGCTGGTGCATGTCACTTTCAGTTGCTGCACACAGACCTCAGAAGTGCATGGGGTTTCTCTTCTCTTGTATAATTTAGTTATCCTCAATATTTTATAAGGGAACTTAGTGGCATCCCACAATTATACTGAAAGCTGCACATACAAATTATTCATTACTGGTGCTTAGGGGAACCCTTCCTCGGACTAACCATGCTGCAACTGGCTCTTGTTGAATTCTAGCTGACACCCTCAGAGTTCCTGAAGGAGATGTCCCTCACCACGGAGCAGAAATTGGCAAGCACACGAATTATATGTCGGCCACAGATCACCGAACTCTTAGACATGGGAGAAACAACACATCAAAAGGTACACCAAAGGCTGTAGAGATGGCTCTGTGATTATAGAGGACCCAGATTCAGTTCCCACATCAGACAGTGAGATTCAGTTCTCACTACCAGTAACTGTCAGCTCCAGGAGATCTAATGCCCTCTTCTGGCCTCTATAGGCATTGCACCCATGTGTATAACACTACAACATGTAATTAAAAATCAAAATACAATCTTTTTAAAAAGCACATCAAGCCAAGCATAGACCACATAAATGTTCACAATAATAGATGCTAAACAGAAAGCAGTGTTTCTAGGCTAGCCAATCCCCTAGGGGTGCGGCTTTGCCACTCCTTTCATATGTGTTGATCTCTGTGACCCGGTAAAGTCACTGCAGTTAATAAAAGCAAACCTTACTTAAAGTCACTTTTGACTAATTCTCCTCCCTATTTAGTTACTTCTGATCAGTACTTGATACAACTGTTTACAGGGGAGAGTAATTCTAAGAATTATATCAGCCAAGCCCAATTAAGCTCTCTCCTTCATGTCCCACGCTGTCCTTCCTTCCTGAACTGCCCACGAGTGAAGAAGGGAGAGCGGGAACGCAGGCATTTGCTAACTGGTTTTGCCCCATTTCCAAGAAACTTTTAGCCTAAAAAAATAGCAATGTTTCACATTGCTGTATTCTAGGGTCGACTACATGTTCTTGGCTTTAGGAGCGAATACTTACAATCCCACAGATATTTTCCCTCATGATCTTCTGGCATTAAATGATGCTCACAGAAGTTGGAGTGTTGGCTCACCCCTCACCCCGCAGACATGCTAACAGTCCAGTCTGCGTGCTCAGACTGTGAACTCTTCATTCATGCTCGGTGTTCTACTTAGACATGACTGAGTTTTTCCTATGTCACTGTATTCTTGTTTTATCTGCAGGAGGTTTACTTCTTAAAATCTGAACCGTTTGTCATGTTCTTCCGAGTCCCTTCCCTTAGGAACATCAATTATGGATGTGTTGGGCCTTCCTTGTCTGCCCTGCCTCTCTGACTTCTCCGCTCTAACCCGCTTTTAACTCTGTGTTCATCTGTTTTACTGACATGACACTGAGCAGGCTGTCCTCTGTGTCCAGTCCAGCAGACTCTGGTCATCTCCAGTCAACCGAAGCCTTGTCTCTTTCCTGAATCTTGTGATCCATTAGTGTCCGAGTGATCATACTGATTTGTGGAATCTTTCTTCTTTCCTTGAAACTCCGCTTTCTCTCCTAAATTCAATCCTAGATCAGGGCCTCCTAAACATTGTTTTTTGACATATGACCCCTTTTTGTCTGAGAAGATATTAAGTGACAATGGTTATATAGGCATAGAAGATAGGTGTGTAAGACAGGCCTGGGAAAATGGCTCAGCGGTAGTATGCTGGCTGAGTAAACGTGAGGACCTCAGTTCTAATCACCAGAACCCATGTAAAGGCAGACACGGTAGCATATGTCTGTATTCCCAGTGCTCTTACTATGAGATAGGAGGAGAGATGGGAAGATCCCAGGAGCTTGGGGCCAGCCAGCCTGGTGTGTGCGGCAGCAAACATGAGATCCTGTCTGTCTGGAACAAGGTGGGAGACAAGAACTGACACCCCAGAATTTCTTCTGACTTCTACACATGTGCCATGTGTAGCGAATATGCACTAAACACACAGAGACACCCTTTGCACATATCAGATAATTAAAAATAAACTTTCAGAAAAGATAGGTATACAAAACAAACATCTGATAATTATAAGGAATGGATTTTGAAAAAGTTCTTTGCCATTTTATCATTTACTGTGATTTTTATTGCATTCTGTTTACTTATTGTGTGTGTGCATATGCATGATAATATTATGGCATGTGTGTGGAGGTCAAAGGACACCTGGTGGGAGTCAGTTCTCTGCTTCCACCACGTGGGTCCCAGGAATCAAACTCAGCTCCTCAGCCTTGGCAGCAAGTGCCTTTACCCTCTAAGCTATCTTGCTGGCACCCAGGTTTAATTATTTATTAAATATGAAAGCAAATTTGCATACTAATGGGATGGATGTGCTTGTTTATTTTTCATTAAGAACTAATCTTGTTTAAGTGCACCGCAGGATGGAGAGGATTGTCAGCATTTTCCGAGTTGATTGATCTTTTGGTGTCATCATCCTCAGTGCTGAGACCGCTGCTCTTCACAACCAGGAAGCGCAAGATGGTGGACGCCTGTTCAGGGCCATTCAAAAACAGTTAGAAATTCTATCTGAACTCCAAGCCAAAATTCAGTTAACTATTTTTTAAAAATGAAACTCATCAGAAATGGAAGCAAGAGGTTTTAAAATCATGCAGTCCAGTCCAGATGTGTACTGATTTGACATTTCCCCGCTGAGGGGTGACTGCAGGAAAATATTGCAGGTCTTTCTGTTCTGTAAGTAACAATCTCTACAGGAGCAGAAAGTGCTATAGAGCCAGTAAAGGCACTGCAGTTCCTTACATGGAACAGTCTTGACTTTGAGCTGCAGTGTTTCAGGCAGCCTTGGCTGACGTGCATAGTGCAACAGCAATCACAGTGTGACGCATGCGCATCCATCTCATCGGTATGGATGATGTTTAGCGCTGAGGCTGCAGTAAAGTCCTGAGGTGCAGCACAGGCCGTGGCTGCCAGAGACACCTAAGGTTCCCTATGCCCTTGATTTTGAACTAATTTGGGGTCATGCATTCAGAAACTTCTCGCTGTTCACAAGGTTTTCATGACCCTTTATGTCCAGTTATGTGACCCCCATATGAGGTCATGGTCCACAGGTGAAGAAGCTGTGCCTTGGGTGACCTTTTCAAGGAGAATGACATCTTGGATCCCCTAATCTCTTCTGTAATTTATGTAGTTAATATTAGTGGAGCCGGGGAGGTGCATGGGATGCCTCCTGTCTGCTGGGCAACTGTTTTTCCAATGAGCTACATCCTCAGCCCACATGTTAGATGCAGACCTTTACATTTATATCTCATGCTACATGTCAGTCCCCTGGACTCAATCATATATTCAGCTCCATGTACAGTTGACAGCTCAAACTTGATATGTTGGAGTTCAAAATGCAGGTTTGTGTTCTGTCTCTCAAAGCCTCTGTTTCTTTTGCCTCTTGTCTCCTGCAGATAGTAATCCCATTTATCTTGTTTTCCAAGGTGCACTTCAGAGTTATGTCTGCTCTCTCTCTCTCTCTCTCTCTCTCTCTCTCTCTCTCTCCCTCTCTCTCCCTCAAAATCAAGCAGAAAGTGCTTTAAACTCCTTGACTTTCACAAATATATTTTCAGTCAAACCATTTTTCACCATCTCCTCAACTATCAGTCCAGTCACTAGGATGTAGATTGTTCATATAGCCATCATGGAAACAGCTCCTCCCTCCCTCCCTTTCTCCCTCCCTCCCTCCCTCTCTCCCTCCCTCCCTCCCTCCCTCCCTTCCTTTTGTATGTGTATGGGTGTTGTGGATGTGCATGTCTGTGCTTGCATGTGTGTGTGGAGAGGAGTGTGCACATGTGTGTGTGTGCATGTAGAGACTGACATGGGGCTCTGCGCTCTCCACCTTATTTATTAAGGCAAAGTTTCTCAGTTGAACCCAGAGTTCACAGATGTAGTTAGTCTAGACAGCCAGCCTGCTCCTGGGGTCACTCATCTCTGCCTTCTGAGTGCTGGGGTTAGAAGTGGCTACCATGTCTGGTTGGTGTGTAACGAGTGCTCGATCCACTGAGTCATATCCCCAGCCCTCTAGCCTCTGATTCTGTCTCATCTCTCCATCACCAGTAATCCACAGTACAACATGAATGAAGTTTTAAAATGTAAGAGGTCTTGCTGAGTGGGTAAAAAGCTTACCATCAAGCTTGATGACCTGGGTTCAGTTCTCAGGCGCTGCCTGGTAGAAAGAGAGAACCAACTTCCACAAGTTGTCCTCTGGTCTCCATGTATACATCACAGTAAGCATATTTTTGCAGGTATGTGTGTGTGCATGCATGCACATGCACACTAAATATACATGTAATTAAGATGTAAATGGGATTATGTTACTCCCACATTTAAACCTACCTGTGACTTCTATCACTCTCATACGATCTAAACTTGACCCCTGGATCCTAAGACTTGACATCATCCTCCCTTCTTTCTTCATGGCCTTATTGACTCCCAACTGTCCTCCCTTCTTACCCCTCTTTCCATGCAGAAGTATTTCTCTGAGAGAAAGGGGAGATTGGTTGCCCTGCTAAAGAGGAAGCTGTGGGAAAGCCTCTCTGAGCTGGACAGATGTCTGAAGCAAGTAATACAAAGGCTTAGAAAAAGGCATCCCAGTGGGAAGGAAGATAAAATATAAAGCCTGGGAAGGGTTTCCATCAGCCTTGCAAGGACAGGACTGTTGGTGGCTCTGTTCACTACTGTGTGTTCAGTGTGTGGAAAGGAGTTTGGCATATATTGGAAACCCGGTGTTTATTTGGAAGGCAAATTTTGTCTTCTTTGTATCCTTGAATCTTTGTTTTATGCTTCTTTATTGTTTCTCCATTGTATGTTTTAAAGTATGGTGAAATGGGGTGGTTAAGATTGTCATTGCCTTGTGTGACTGAGGATATAGTTCAATAGTAGAGTGCTAACCTTGCCTGGTCTAGACCAGTATTTAGTCCCCAGCACCACAAAAGCAAGCAAGCATTGAATTTGCATTGCTTATTTGCAATAAATTTCTGATACACATTCTTTATTCGAGACTGAGGAGATGGCTCAGTGGGTAAAGTACTTGCCATGGAAGAAGCATGACATGCATTTAGATGCCTGGCACTCATGTAAAAGCTGGGTACAGCTGCACGCATCTATAGCCCTGGGCTGAGGAGGCAGAGATAAGTGGATGAACGGAGCTCTCTGGCCAGACATTCTACCCAGTCCGTCTAGCTTCCATAAGATACCCCAGAGAGTGATAGAGGAAGGCACTTAGCATCAACCTCTGGCCTTCACACATACATACACACACATACATACACACACATACATCCCAATATACACATGAAACTGAAAATTCTTCATTTGTTTTTTTCTACCTCTTTACCAACTATTACACACACACACACACACACACACACACACACACACATGTATATGTGTAAATAAATATATTGGCTCAGTTTATCGTTAGGACTGTTTCTGCTACCCATCTTTGAAGGAAGGGAATCTGCTTGGACTTGCTGTCTTGTCTTTTAACACTGAGTGATGTCCTGATTTGAAGGCATCTCTGTGATTCTCAGTGAAGTATTATGAAGGGTGTGTAAGCTTGTGCATAATTTTTGGAAGGAGGATAGGCTTCTTCTTTAAAATCAAAACCTGTGTGTTGCATCTGTGTATTTATATATGTATCATGAGTGTACGCATGTTCGTATATCCACTGACTCCCTGAAAGGTTACTTATGTCAATTTTCTGACCCTTACCTCTTCCTTCAAAAGATTACTAACTTACCCTTCACACCGTAGGTTAAATTTTCCTAGACGTGAGGGGAATGTGACGAGATGTGCCCTTTCATTTCTGACTGGTTCCCCTCATACTATGATGTTGGTCATTGCTCTGATAAAAAGCAAGAACCCAGTGAAAGTCACAGCAGTGGCAGAAGCCATAGGATGTGCCTGTCCCAGGCCTTCTGTGAGTGTCCAGATAGTGCACACATGTCATGGCAAAGCAGGTTCTCACTGGTGTTGTCTGTATGGCCCAGTTCGTTTAAATAGACTGGACAATTATGCCTTTATCATTCTTCTCTCCTTCCTCTATACTGAAGATCCAAGACAAATGTCTCCCTCTATGAGAATAACCTTCAGTGGTTTCCTTTGGACATTGTTAAAATTATAATTTTTATCTTCACAAAAATGTTTCTGTTTGAGCTTCTTTGTTGAAGGGAGGTTTTTTTTTTTTTCGGGTAGAGAATATTATTTCTTCAGGTTCTGTTTGTTTGTTTGGTCGATTGGTTGGTTGGCTGGTTTGGACTTGTTCCCCAGTGTTTAAATGACATTATTTCCACATTTTTTACCCTCGTTAATTATGTTGAGCAGCCAACACTTTTTTCTTTCTTGGCTAAAAAACATACTCCATTTTTCCTGTTAGCATCTCTTGCACATTTTTGCCTCTGTTTTCAATGGTTTTATAATTACTACCTAGGGATGGACGTCTTTTTAACCCTACTGGAGTTCATAAGGCCTCCTGCATGTTTGTATTGGCGCTGTCATCAACTATAAGAACTTCTCTGCCATTGTTCTAGCAATAACGCCTCTTCCCCACTTGCGCATTCCCAGCCTCCAAATGCTGCATACATTCTCAGCCTTTTCACATATCCCCTCCCATATCAGTTCTGGATTTTCTCTCGTCGCAGTCTGCCTTCTTCTGAGTGCTCTTCTAACCTTCCTCCGTACCAGCACCGCTTCAGCTGTGGCTGACTTGCTATTAAACACATACACACACCCGGAATCCCTGCTTCCTGTGATTGTGTGTAGTACAGAACTTGCATTTATTTTCATACTATTTCTACCTCCGCTAAATTCTGAGCCTTGTGTTTCAGAGAGTGGGTCATACTGCTGTTTTCTGCCACCCCTTGTTTGTGCTGGCTTTTTTGTGCTGACATACTGTTTTCTCATATTTATGACTGGTTTATATAATTACAGTCTGCAGGTTTTTGCATCTTAAAGAGCATTCTTGGTTGTGAGCTATAAAATTTCACAATTGGAAGATTGCATAAATTATACAAATCCTGTGGTGACTCACTCTTCCTTCCAAGGAGACCTGGAGGAGACCTGGTCCCTCGTGCCACACCTCCCTGAGCACCGGCACTGAAGGACTTGGGGACCCTAGCTCATCCTTATTCCGTGGCACATCTAGCTACAGATCAACGAGAGTAAAGCCCGTCAGAATCCTACCCTTCCTAGACCAGCTTTGGAAGACTAGTTTCTGTCTCTCCAGCCTTGCTGCAGGTTCAAGAGTCATGCATGTACCTCAGCCCCTCAGTCTAATGCATGGGGGCTGACTTAACCCAACTGTCTTTATCCCCTGTGTTCCCCATGCCCATCCATCCTCTTTCTCCTGGAGCGCAGCCAGCAATTCCTTGTCCTTGTTTGCCGTGTGGCAAGTAGCTATTTGCTGATAGAGCTCTTGAGTTATTCTCACAGGCTAGCTGGGTCAGCATCCACCTTATTTTCTGAGGCTCTCTTATTGAGATCTGGAGCTGATTAGGCTATGCTGGATGACCAGTGTGCCCCAGAGGTCCACCTGCCTTTGCCTCCCCAGTCTTGGGACTACAGATGCACTACCATGCCTGACTTCTTATGTGGGTTCTGGAGATCAGAACTTACGTTCCATGTTTGTGCTGGAAGCTCTATACTTGACTGAGCCAGCTCCCAATTTTTCTATCTTCTTTCGTACTGAAAACAGTCTCACTCATTTTAAGTATTATGGTGGTTTCCCCTTTCGAATGACTCCCCCCATGTTCTTTATTTTAAATAATTAGATCTTTGCATTACTTCCCCCAGTCATCTTGACCATTGTTCACAGTACGAGTAATTTTCTCTTTCAATTGCAGTATTCTGGAGTTGATTTGGACCAGGCCCTATTTCAGCCCTTTCCATCAGAAATCATATTCCAGAACTATTCTCCCTGTGAAGTCTATGAAGTTCCATTGGTTTTAAGAAACAACGACAAAGTGAGTATGTTCACTGGAGTAGATGAACTCTATAACTTGTGATTTTTCCCTTTTGTGGTCTTTTCTGTTATATGAAACAGTCTTCAGCCATTGTCTGCAGAAGACTTACCCCGATGTCCATGCCATGCTCCTTTATAATTAAACTGAGGGCTTCTTCGTTAGCCTTATGTCTTTTTTGCTTTAGAGATAAACTAGGGTTTGTTTCAAAGAAAAGAATTCAATGCCGGAGGATTTCCTTGACACCTGACAGTAATGGAAGAGGGATTATGGGGAAGCTTTAAGTACAGTTAAGTGCAAAAATAAACAGATGGTGTGTGAAGGAAAGGCATCTCAGCAATACTAAACTCCAAGGGAAAGACAAATAGGAGTCCAGGAAAAGAGGGGAGCTACAAGAAAAATGAGAAACTAAGTCCGTGCAGGAGCCCAAAGCAAGTGGGAAGACATGGAGGTGTGTTCACCTAGCAGCTCCCTAAAGGGCTCAGTGATGTCTTTCAGAGGTCAATAGGGTGATTAGTGCCAGCAAAGCCAGACTCTGGAGACATTGGAACCTTTAGAGTTTGGCTTTGCTTGTTTGTTTCTGGCTGCATTGTTAGCAAGAGACGCTCACAGCAGAAGCTAAGTGTAAGCAGAGCGATGAGAGAGAACAGAAGGTGCCGAGGGTCGTGTCCCCATGCCTCAAGAAGAGCCACATTCTGTGGACATGGGGCTGCCAACAGGTGCATTTTGTCATGTAGAATTCTCTTCTCCCCTCTTACGACTGTTGTACACTTGTTAGATATTATTAGGCTAGTAAGAATGGAGTGGACTTAGTCTCTAGGTCCCTTTTTAATTCCTCCCAACCCTAAACAAGAAGCGACTATCAATAGGTATTTATGAGGAAGTCGGGGTAAGGGGGATATATAAATTTCATCTTCCGAATGGCACAGTTTTCATGGATAACCAAACACCTCTTGGGTGAGATTCAGCCAAAGCACTGGCCCCATGGGAAGTTCTCAACCAGGGAACTTCCAATTATCAACAAGCGGATACCTTTCTCCAGGCTCGGCAGGTATGTTCTCACGTGAGTTACACCAGGCTGTGTGCTGAGAGGCAGATATAAGCTCTCTTCTCTCCTTCCTGACATAAAAGTGCCCATGGAGACCAGAGGTGTCGGATGCCCCTGAATCTGGAGCTACGGTCAATTATGAATCACTGAGCATGGAGCTGGTGTCTGAGCATGTACTCTTGAGCACTGAGCCATCTTCTCCCTGGCCCCCGTTATGCTCTGGATAAAGGGAACACAGCACATGTGTTGCTCTTTTCCTGTCTAAAATGTGCTTCCCCACCCCCACATGTCTGTCTGTCTGTCTCTGTGTATATGTCTGTCTGTTTCTGTCTGTCTGTCTCTCTCTCTCTCTCCCTGTCTCTCCCCAGGGTCTCACTGTATAGACCAGGCTACTTTTGAGTATCCGCTGATGCTGATGTTGATACCTCCTCCTGAATGTTGTGCTTAAAGTCTTGAAGACTGTCAGAGCCCTTAGGATGAAGGTAGACTCCATCATTTCCCTTTTCAGCTGAAGCCATTGAAATCCTGAGGAAGGTCACACATAGCAAGGAGTGGCCGGAAGCCTTACTGTGTTCTACTCTGACGCTTGTGCTTTTTGTCTGCCTTCCTCTCGAGCATGGTGTGACCATCGTGTGTCTCCCCTGCAGATCCCAAGGATGGTAAAAGTTGTTGAAGAAAGCTCGCCTTACTTTAAAATTATCAGCCCCAAAGACATCGGTCACAAGGTGGCCCCAGGAGTGCCGTCTATATTCCGAATCCTCTTCACTCCAGAGGAGAACAAGGTAATGACAACACTAGCAAAAAAAAAAAAAAAAAAAAAAAAAAAGAGAGATATGTATCTCAAGTACTTCGTAGTTCAACTCTAAACACTCTGCCTGGTGCTCATGGTAGTGTTGGTGGTATTAGGAGTGGGTTGTGGTGGTGGTGGTGGTGAGGGTCACATTGATGGGTCTTGATATTTTGGTAGTGGAACTGGTGATGGTATTTTGTTGTTGATGGTAGTTGTATTTGTATGGGTTTTTGTCAGTGGCTTTACTATTGTTATGGATACCTGAGGGGAGGCACGTGTGAAGAAGGGATTCATCTTCCTCCCCATCTTAGAGGCTGACACTCCCAGCAGCTCTAGCTGCAGCAAGCCCCACCCACTACCTTAGCTGAGTCACCTCGTGGGAGATGGCATCATCTGCAAAGGGGAGATGGGGTTAAGGGAAACTAGAACTTTCAGAAGGACCAGCACTGAGCTCCCCCCTAGTCTCCACCTCTTAAAGGGATACCACCTCCCAACACCATCATGTTGAAGATCAACCCCCCTTCTGCCCCTGAACCCCAGGACAAGCTGTGTGCAAACATGGCAGCAGAGCTTGTGTTGGTGGTGCGCTAGATATTGTCGCTTTTGGATTTGGTGGTGGTGAGGGGAGAAAGGAAGGTAGGCAGGAGGGTTGCCATGCTGCTAGCAATGAGCAAAGAATTGTCAGGTGACGAGGGTGCCCATGAGCCCGAAATCACTAGTCTGTGAAGAAGCCTGGCACTGCCTGACACTCCCTGCTAGCCTGGACCCAGCAGGTTTTTACTATATACAGAGGGCCACCAATAAAGAGAAGGTCTGCTCTGGATGCAGTGAGCTGAGAGAAAGGATAGACAGTGGGTTTAGATGTTTAGGACACCAGTAGGTTGTGTGTCTTCCCTCCCAGGATTCTAATCTAACTTGGGAAAGAGACCTGAATTCAAATATTGATCACAGTCAACTTCAATCCAAGCAAAAATACAGTCAGGGCTCCAGGCTGAGATGGAGTCTCCTGATCCCCACTGTCTACTAGATAACTGGTTCTCCGTAAAGGACTGACTTCCCGTAAAATCTCCCTCAACCACAGCCAGAAGGAAACAGCTAACAGCAAAGCCCTGCCTGGTCAGCTGAACACTGTCTGCATACAAACAGCTGAAAGCACGCCAAAAGCTAAGGCCATTTCCCCTCAGCACTGCCCGCAGGCTCCTCTAGATCATGGGAACCCCAGCTCTTCCTTGGAGGGAAGGAGCTAAGGAGCAGGAGTCGCAGGCACAATTGTTTGTTAGGTTTTCTCCTTCTTGAGCCCAGCTGGGTACTCAGGAGGTGGCAGAAGGGATCTCACCACCGTGTGAAGGAACAAGAACAGAAGCAATAGTTAAATGGGCATGAACAAAGGCTCCGTTGTTAGCATAGGTGGGGGAGATGATTTCCAGATGCACCACCCCTTCGGAGGCGCCACTGGCAGTGGACAGTTGCTGGGAGAGGAACAATCATTCTTTCCTGAGGATGTGGCCACTGATGAGGTCCCCATGCTCCAGAGGCTGCCCCCATGCCTGTGCACATAAGGGCAGTATCAACTGAACTTAATGAGTTATCCTATGTGTGAAGGTGGGCGGGAGCATATTGAAAGAGACATGTGAGGACTTGGATGGGGAAATAAGGGGTATGTATGATAATATTTCATTGTATACAAGTATGAGATTCTCAAAGACAGAGCCCTAGGATAAAGAGGTGGGCTATGGGTAATGTTAGTAGTGGGAGTGCTTATCTGTATGGCGCCATTTTACTTGAAAGCAATAGATGAGCCAGACAAGACAGCTGGGAGCCACTTCTCTGCCACTAACACTTACCACCTGCTGTTAATGTCATTACCAGGTCTCACTACTAATGTGGCTGCCACTACTTTCCTGAAGGGCAGGGAGGCAGTCTCCTGAGACCCTTTCCTGCCTCGTCATTGGTCATACTGTTATTTATTTCTTGGGTGGCGTTCGTGGAGCTTCTGTCCTGTTTGGTGGCCACTGGTATAAGTGAGAAGAGAAATCCGTATGAGGCTTTTTGCTAGGGATTGCTGAATCAATCCCCGGTGGCCTAGGCGCCCTCCCCTAAGCATCCAGAAGGATGAGGCAGACAGTTCTCAAGATGAAGGCCTCCTTGGGTGATAGAATGAGTTCAAGGCCAGCCTGGGTGACTTCCTGGCACCCCATTTCTTGATTAAAAAGAGAAGAAGAAGGCCTGAGGATACAGGTCAGTGAGGGAGGACTTGCCCAGCAAGCATGAGGCCCTGTAGGTGATATTCTGGTTTCCAGGGCTCCTCTTACAGCTGCCAGCAGTATCCAGCATTCAGTGTCCCACTCCTCACTGTTGGGAAGCCAACAGGGTCTGTGCACAGAATGACCAGCTAAACTCGGGCGTGCTGTCTGTCTTTCATGCTGTTCCAGAAGGCAGCGGAGAGAAACAAAGCCAGGTATGGCTTAGGAAACAGTCATTCACTGAGTGTCTCTGTTTCTTCCCTTGGCCGAATTGATAGTCAAAGAGTTCAGCACCATACAGTTTGCCTCTGTACCCCCTGCTGACCCGTTCCCTCACCATTCTCATTCATGCTCCTCACATCTTGGGGGGGGGGCGGTGAGATATGTAAATTGCAGCATGCCACATTTAATAAGCTCACCCCCTTTCAGTTGGATTGTCAGCACCCGTGTATATAGCACAGTGAAGATGATAAGCCATTTGCATTCTCGCCTGCCATCTTTTGATTGGCTTCCTGGGCCTGGCAGTTGCCGAGAATGCCAACTGCCCAGATAACAGGTGCAGTCGATTCACTTTGACTTTCCCTGTCTCCTCCCACACAGACTTAAAAACACAGGCTGTGTTATTAGTCTACTAATGCCACTGTATGCAGCATGCACCAGGGAAGCGTAATAGTCAGTGCTTTAGTCAAACAGCACCAGGGAATTCTGGAGCCTGTCATTTATTTTCTTGACCTCTTAAATTGTAATATTTATTTATTAAATTGAGCTGGGAAAATATTAAGCTCTGGTTAGGAGGCAACACAGAATACTGACTTAGGCTCAAGAAAGCGTGTTTGTATAATGCTGGAGTGTGAGAACGTAGCAGTATTCGGAGGAGGGAATGCAGGATGGAGCTTTAAGGATCATGTTTAGATGAAACCAGAATGACGGCACATCATTGTTACACTATTCTGTTTTCTCTGCGTATGTTTTTAGGGGAAATAGTCTACTAGCTCTCAAAAATGGCTTTCCTATGAAATTTAATACATGTCTCAAGAAAGATAAAACATTAGCATATTTTATGTGCCCTAGATGTATATTAATCATAAATTCTATTGCCAAAACTTTGAATTAAAGTGTAGATACCATAACATCCTTGAAGGTGGAGTATGAGATGGGATCTCATGTCACCTAGACAAGCCTCGAACTCACTGTGCAGCTGAGAATTCCTTCGAACTACTGACTCCCCTGCCTCTGCCAGTGCAGTGCTGGAATTATAGGCAGCAGGCATGTTCCTCATACCTGCTTCTCCCAATTGGTAATTTCCATCATTAGGGATTTTATTTTCTTTCTGTTTAGATTTAGCTCTCCCTAGTTCTGTCTAGGTCCTTCCTGTAACCCCACAGCCTAGCATGGTGCTAGACATATTGGAATAGAATATTGAGAATTAATGTAAAGAAAATATAAAGTGATTTTTTAAAAACTTGAGTGTAGCTTGCAGATCATAAAGGCAGGAGCATGTGAGAGGGGATCCAGTAGCTTTTCTGTTCTGAGTATATTATAAATGAGCATCTTTTCTGGTTATTTCAGCCAGGAGAGAGATGTCTAAGAACTCTGCTTTGAGAAGGATGCTGTCTGAATTTACTTTTGTGTCATCTGGGGTCCACCTGCATTTAAACTTTCTGGCCTAAGTGAAAATCATTTGCTCATTAGGCTAATAAGAATCATCAGAATTGTCTTCATAGTCCAGGATTCAAGATATGTGTGAAAGACAAATAATATCTTTTACTTGCTCCGTGTATTGTTTGAGTTAGGGTTCTGTTCTTTGAGCTAGAACCCAGTGGCTAACAGAACAAGTTTTGACCTTCATGCCTTCATGTAACTTACGGTCCACAGTAAATGGACATGCTGCTGTATAATCCAGTGTCAACTAATTGATATGACAGAGGATGGACAGTGATGGGGACTCTTTTTTCAGTAGGAGGGTGAAGGAAGGGTTCTCAGTTGAGGTGACATTTGGGCACCAAGTTAACCTAAGCCATGCGAATGCCTGTGAGAAGAGCCTTCTGGGGAAAGGGACAGGCAGTATGAAAGCCCTGCGGTTGAAATACGCTGGCCAGGAGGCTCAAGGGAGTGCCAGAAGGCTAGCGGGGCTGTGGCAGAGGAAGCTGCCTGAACAGCTGCTGGGGAAAAGGTTCGAGGAGGTGAGAGGATGGAGGTTTGGGGAAGTCATGTAACATGGGATAGGAAGTTGCAACAAAATCTTCGAGACCCTTTTATTATGGAAGGCTATGCCATCTGTAAAAGTTGAGAATTTAGGGAACTGCTATCACAGAGATTTCAAATGACCACTCTGACTTTATCTGTCTGCTCCCTGCCCCCGTGGATTTATATTCCGTACATCATATCATT